>BMAF01000005.1:23063110-23185610 GCA_014132575.2 Gasterosteus nipponicus
TACTTTCCGTTTTCTGTGCACATTCAGCAACGGCGCAGTTTCACTGATGCAAACAGCAAAAGCGAATCAGAGAGCGATTCCGACTCAGGTTGTCAGCAGCCAGCCCGACTACATCAGTGCGGCAGCCGCAAAATAACACTGCAGCAGATCAGTGAACACAATGATTTCCTCTTTCCTTGTACCTATTAGGAGGTGTTGATAGGCCGCTAGTATCAGTCTTTCACGCCGTCAATAATACGGTGTCAGCCTTCTGGAGAAGACTGCCTCCAGTGTAGCCAGAACTGCAGCCTCTGGAAGAACCCGTCTCCGTAATATCCGCAGCCTCTGAGAAGAAACCGCCTCCAGCGTACACTGCAGCTCTCATGCCTGTTCAAGTGAGCCAGAGCATGATACAGGTGAAACATAATGCACAAGAGGCCTCTTCTTTGTGTTCTAAAATCATGACGTGTTCCAGCCTCCCTCCGTTCTTTCTTCGCTTCCGTTCTCATGAGTGCCTAATTGGCAGAGAACATAATCCGTCACTCTCCACCCTCGCACAGGACTCCAGGTCTCCGCTCACAAGGAAAGCTTTCGGAGAAGAAATATCACTTCCATGGTTACGGCATAACTGAGCCACCTTTCTGAAACACGCAGCAGCAGAGATATTTATGGCTTCCTCGAGTGTCGTGGTAAAACCATGTAGTTACCTCGATACTCTCTTTCTTCTGCGAGGCCGGTCCAGTTCGTACCTATAATGCCGGGAGCAGAGAGGCGGCAGAGTTACCCATGCAAGAAAGGGCCTCAAAGAGCAAATGAAGGAGAAAGGTGGCTGCGAGTAGTGATGATGGAAATATCATGTAGACAGATTGGCGATGCAGGGAGAAATATGAAAGCAGATGAATACAGGGAACATCAGTGTTACGCTTAAAAGACGGCGGTCTTCACTGAGCTGGGCTGCCTCTGGCGCCTCGGGAAGCGAATACCTGATCAACTGACACAGCACAATAACTAACCATCTGTATCAGCGTACTTTGTTACGTGACGTTTTTTTCGAAGTATCTGGGCTTGAGACCTAAAATAGTGTCAACCATAACAGCAGCGGTACCCGAAAGCTGGGAGGGGAGGGGTCACCCCAGAGCACTTAAAATCGTCGCTGAGAGCCAGGAGCCTAGCTGAGGGGGAGGCAGTCCTCCGTCTCTGACAACCGGCTTCAGGTGAAATCTGTGGTACACCAGGAAAGAACGAGAATACCCGATTTACTCCGATGACCGCTTCCGGATAATGGTGTCTTTTGTGCAATTTGTGCTTCGAACTCAATGAGCGTAGATACTTCTGAACCCCGCACTATCAGTTCATTAGCAAAGCCATACTGTTGCAATCGCTGCTGGTGGGGTCATTGCCATTAGCCGCAGCTTCTCCTGCCTGAAGCAGCAGCTCACCTTCTGAACCCTCACCTCAGTGTGTTTTTTAAAAATGATTTTCTACGACTTAGTGAAACAGTCCTTCAGCTTCCAACAAAGCTTTAAATATAAAGGTACCGCTGTGGACACGCGGCCATTTTGAATACACACACACACATATCTTCAAAAGACAACTCCAAAGTGGGGATGCCTGGCTGCTGCCCACTCAACCGCAATACGGTCGCGCCGCAATACTCCATTCTCCGAGGGCCCACCGGTCATCTCGGAGCTGTCTGGTCGCGAGTTTACGAGGGCTGCGAGCTGGGCCTAGGTGCTACGAGCTTTGGTTTAGGCAGCTCTACTTAGTGCCGTTTGGCTTGCTTAGTGCTGCTTGTGCCTACAGCCAACAGCTGCTTAGGCCAGCAGTTGCGCCAGTTTACGAGTGCTGCTTGTATTTGTTTACGAGTGCTAAGTAGCTGAGCGAAAGTCACTGCCTATTTGTTGAGCAGTTTGACGAAGGCTTGTTTGGCTTGTGCAGCCTGGCTTGTTGCGAGGCTGGAGAAGTGCTAGCAGCCTACGAAGTGCCAGCCTACGAGCCGGGTTTAGGCGTTGGCAGTTCATTACTTGTGCCTACGAGCCTATTTGGTGCCGCTTAGCTGGCCTGCCAGCTCATTTGTGCTGCGTGTGCCGCCCAGGTGCCGCTAAGCAATGAAAAGCGAGTTACGTTTGGCGAGTGTTATGAAGTTTATTGCGAAAATGATGGTGCTTCATTTGTGCTGCGAGTTTGGTTTGTTGCTTAGCGTTGTTTGGTTTAGCGTTACTGTGCCTACGAAGTTTGGTTTAGTACTGCGAAGCTGCGAGAAGCATTTGAAGTTATGAAAGATTTGTTTATTTGTGCTGCTTGTGCCGCGAAGGTTGCGGTGCCTATTTGTGCTGCGAAGCTGGCGAAGCGAGAGTTTGTTGGCTTGTTTGGTTTAGCTGGCGAGTTGCGAAGCCTATGAGCGGCGACGCTGGCGGTTTTTACGAAGTTGCGACGACGAAAGCCGCCTGCCGCGAAGAGCAGCTGGCGAGCGCGAGTTTACGAGTTGCGAGCCGCGAAGTGCAGTGAAAGTTTGCTTAGGTGGCTGTTTATTTAGCTGGCTGTGCCCTGTGCCCCGAGCGAGCTTGTTTAGGGTGCTGCAGTTTACGAAAGCTGGTGAGGCAGAAGTTTGTTTAGTGCTACAGCTTACTGAGTTGAGCAGTTGGCGAGCATTTAGAGCTTGATGCAGCCTACGAGTTGGGCGAGCTGCGAGGGTTGGTGCGAAGTGCCAGCGAAGTTTGGCTTGTGTGTTGGCGAGTGCCATGCAGCCTATTTAGCACAGCGAGTTTACAGCTACATGGTTTGGTTTAGCAGGCGAGTTTATGAAGCTGCGAAGAGCGAGTTTGGTTTAGCCATGGCTGCTAGCTGGCGAGTTGGCGAGCTGCGAGTGCCAGCGAGCCGACGAAGTTGCGAAGTTGCGAAGTTGGCGAGCGAACAGCGAAGTGCCCCGAAGCTACGAAGTTAGCGAGAGTTTGAGAAGCGTTGGCGTTTACGAAGCTGGCGAGCGCTGGCGAAGGCCAGTGCCAGGCGAGTTTTACGAAGTTGCGATACGAAGTTTTGATGAGTTGGCGAAGCGAGCGAGCACGGGGTTTGAAGGCGAAGCGATGAAGTTGCCTGCCAGCAAAAGGCAGTTTATTTGTGCTGGCTCTGGGGTTTGTTTAGCCGGCTTGAGCTACTTGTGCCTATTTAGCAGCAATACGCAGCTCAGCCGTTTGTTGCAGCCTATTTGTGCCGCGAGCTTACTGGTGCTGCAGCCTGGCAGTGCCGCAAAGCCACGTGTCTCCGAGTTACAGCCTACGCAGCCACGTGGCTTGCTCTAGGCCGCTTGTTTCATTTGTGGCTGAGCCTAAGTTTGGTTTAGTGCTATGAAAAGAGAAGTGTCGTTCCGGTTAGAAAGCAAGAGCAAAATGAGTCCTTTCTTTCAATGGTCGTTGGAATACTGGCTTCTTCGAATAATAAATGCACTGTCAATCAGAGCCAGCCAGCCAGCGTGAGATTGCAACAGATACCCTCGAGCTATTTCAAACTAACTCAGTTGGGAGGTTTAGATATCTTCACGATTCTAGCCGACTGCTTGACTTCTTTGAGTGACCGAGAGTTACCATCGGTCTCCTTTCACACTGCTCAGAGGAAGAGCATCTTCTTTTCGTACTCACCCTCGCTACACCTTCAACATTCCTCGACCAAAGGCTGAAAGAGAAGAAGAGGAAGCGAGCAAAAAGTGAACAATCGACACACTGTCCAGGGGAGACGTGTCATACTCACGCTTTCAGAACCAAAGACATGCAGTGGGGCCCCACTCCACATTGTCCAGGAGCCGCCAGCACAGAGTGACATTTCCATGCCCCCTTCAGATGGTGGCATCAAACATGAAGAGACAGAAGACAGTAGGTCATTCCGTGTTGTGGCCGATCAATGCCGCCTTGCTGATGATGCGGATCGGTCGAGCCCGCCAGGGGGTCGCCGATGTGCCTGCTTGCTGAAGACTGGCACGGGCGGCAATGTTATAATGCCAAGCTGACGCCGACGCCTCGGGAACGCCGCACACCATCAGCGGTTTCAGATCGGGCACTGCCGGGGCTCAGACCAACACCCTCGCTATAAAGGAGCACCGCTAAAACGCACTCAGTCGACAATCAAAACCCGCACGATAGCAGCCGCAGCGGCCACGATTTAACGCTTACGCACCCGGGCAAGTCGGTTAATCTATCGGTCTTATGCTGAGACGGCCGAAAGTTATTGTACGATGGGGAGACTACAGGTGATTTCTCGCTGCGGCATGATTTTTCGCGCCGCAATTGTAGTCATTCAGCCTGGCTTCAGCCATGCTCCTCTCTCTCGACGTCTCACATGTCATACTACTGCTGCCAACAGCCAATTGAAAATAGAAAGTCAGTCTGTGAAGCAGCCCTGCCTAGCAGCGTGTAGCCTGCCGTCTTCCTGATTAATCTGCAGCCAGTTAGTCCAGTGACCGTGTCGGCCCAACATCAACAATGGTACCACTGGCGCTCTCCGAGCGTAGCTAGTCGCTGGCGTGTTTTACCGAGCGCCAGTGCTGCCGTTGGGCCGCCGCCGCAGAACGAAGCCAGCCGCCAGGTCGCCAGGCCGTCTGCTGTGCCGTTTGCGTTTTACGCCCTCGCGTCGCCGCCGATCTTCTCAATGAAGCCGCAGATCTTTTCGCCGTTGCGATTTTAAAGTAACATTTGCACCCTCCTTTCTTTTTATTTCCATAAAACACTTTTCCTACTTTACTCGTGTTCTGATTTCTTTCCCCTCCTCTCCGTCGCATGCAAGCCAGCTGTCTTCTCGCAGTTCACGAAACACAATAGCAATGCCTGTGTTTGGAATGGTATACAAGCCAGTAGTACTTGGCCACTGTATTAGGCAGCGGGGTGTCACAGCAGTTTACTGCCTATCACCGAAAGGTGTCGTGAAAACAAGATCTCTGCAGATTGCTTTATTCGCTCTCCATGTTACGATTAAAGATGCCATTGAATAAAAATGAATGAATTGCACCAGCAGCAAAGGTGAGCGTGTGTGTGTGTGTGTGTAGTGTGTGTGTGTGTAAAGTAGTGTGTGGTGGGTGTGCCGTGCATGACTGCAACTCATTGCTTGCTTGTTCCTGTTCAACAGACAAAACGTTAGGTCTCTCAGCCGGTAAAGCATTACGGGATCGTAGAAAGAAAGTGAGGTCACGGTGACGTCATACGCCGCTTGTCGGTGCCAGTTAATCTGAAAGCCTTCCAGTTCGCATCGCCAAACGCAACATCTGCTTTCTGGCTTGCGATTTTATTTATGCAAATCAGAAAGGCGATATAGTCTCAGCCCAAAGCATGTGTACGCCCTCTAGAGAGGCAAAGTCATAGTAGGGTCTCCTTCCAGCTACGCGATACGACTTTAAGAGGTGCCACGAGCGAGATCAGCCACTGCCATCACAGTGTGTGTGAGGCAAAACTGCTGATCTTTCAACGGCGTGACAGAGCATTATTCTGCTGGAGGGCTGGTCAGCAGGGAGAAACACTGCTGGGGTGGCTGACACCCAAGAAATACTGGCTGGTGGTGCCGGGACACACCCGTGGAGAAACATCCCTGACGGCCAGTGGCCGACCGAGGCGGCCGACGCACCCAGAGCACAATCTGCCGATCGTTCCCAGCAACACCTGGAGTCGACAGTTCTGCACACCTCTCCGGGCGGCCGATCAGCATCCGCCGGTTTAAGTCGACAAAGCCTGCATATCATTCGCCGGTCGAGCCCTGGCAACACTGGAGCGTCGGGACAGACCCAGAGCATCATTGACCCGTGACAGTTCCAGCGGCTGGAGTGGGCCGATCGGCCCAAAGAATATCTCCGAGGTCGACAGTTCCGTATTATCACCATCGGTGCGGTCGCGCACCAGGACGATACCGCGGTCGCACCCGGCATCATCACCGGCGGTCGCGTCATATCTGCACATCACCTCGAGCGGCCATTCAGCTTCGGAGGCCGACGCCTGCACATCAGGTCGATCACATCTGCATCATCGGCCGGCGGGCCGATCAATCTCGCCGCGATCAGCATCTGGTGAAAGAAACATCCTCGGTGTCGCATCAAAGCCCGCATATCACCTCGTGAAGTCGATCGGCACCCGTATATCACCTCGAAACAGCCCGCTTACACACTCGAAGCTGATCAGTTCCAGAGACACGCTGCGCCGACAGTCCTGCGACAGGGACACCCAGAGACACCCCAGCGGTCGCTGCAGCCGTTCTCAGTCATTGTCGCCCTGATCGACCAGCTGTGCTGCTTAGCACGAGTTGACGCGCGTACCACTGGTGAAGCGAGGTTTCTCGTGAAAGCGATGGATCACGAGGAGGAGGAGGATGAAGAAGAAGTTTGTTCCGAGCTCCAGCAAGCTGATGAAACATTTAACAATCGATACCGGGTCAGCGTGTTTCACATGCCGCGTCCGGCTGATTGTTTGAGTAGCTGCGCTGAGCTGGTGCCGCTCCTTTGAGACGGGTCTCTTTCTCCGTTGATACGCCGATCGCAGACTTTACTCCGCTGCCTGCTTTCTGGTTGGGACTCAGGCCCGCTGCCAGAAACGCAGAGCAGGCGGAGGTCCGATGAAGGTTCGGCAGACCAAAGGACTTTTCACACAGGAAAGATCTCAACAAGTGCAAGCATAAGGGGAAGAGCAATATCACTGGCTTCCTGACACTTGCAGCCGTGAAGTTACTGATCCTTTATTTTAAAATGAAGACATAAATGCTAGTCAAAAGTATTATTTCGAGCACAGGTCTTCCGTGCCAATGCCTCATGCTGTGCATTTTATTTAATAAACAAGAGCAAAATGAATCTTGTGACATGTGTCAGAGCTCAAAGATATGCTCGGGGCCTGAATCAGACATACACAAAGTATATAAAATGCATCGCTTGATGATGTAGTAAATGGCGCGAATGATATGCTGGCTGGTGATATCGCACATTTTCACAGCCGCTGGCCCGCAAGTTACGATTACTTCGAGCCTCAGCAAAAATAGTTCTTCTTCATCAGCAGATTACCCAGATACCCAAAGCCTTCCTCCTCGATTTTATCCTGCCACTGCAGTTCTCATGTGCGCTCATTCAGTGCTGACTTCGGCAAAAGCTGAAGAGCAGTCAGATCACTGCAGTAAACATCTTTGACAAACACAGGTGACGCCAGTAGCATATTCCCAGCCAGCTCTTCTCTTCCAGGTTCATGGAGGTTTTTATGGACTGTTGACGCCACCATGTCAGCCCAAAGACTACCCAGTTCTTTCTGCCAAGCTTCCACCGATTTTTAAACCTTTGACTGACACTGTGGCTCTCTTTATCCAAGTTAAACTTGTAATTAAAAACAAAGTAACCCTTAGCTTTACATTTTGGCAGCGGGCGTGAACGCCAAACAGGGGTCAATGAAGCAGGTGGGCTGGCCGCCGGCTTAGGCCGACAGGTCCCAACAGAGACGCATGCCGTCTCCTCCAGATGTCAGCTGGCTGGGGGAGAAGAGACTGCTCGGGCCTACTCGGAGCAGCTGATTTAGTCTATCGTTAAAAGTCACTCTACGCCAGTAAGCAGGTAACAACACACGCCATGCGCATGCTCCGGCATGGGTCTCTACTGTCGCAGAACAGATAGACGGCAGTGTCTAAAACATGGGGTGAAACTAGGCATATCCGGCCAGACCCTGGTTGAGCTAGGAGCCGACATTTAACAGCCTCTTTCTCGAGTGCCTTCCTCGCCTTCTTTTCAGGAAGATGTTATGACACAGCTCGTCATTTTCTGTTCACTGAGCACAGCAACACGGTGGGTGCACGCCGGGAGACTTACAGCAGATCACTATTCTCCTCACCTCCGCCTCTCTCTGATAAACACTCCCGAGGAGTACTTCAGCACCATGAATCACCCTCAGGCGTCGTACGTGAATATCGATAACCACACAGTTTTAAATCACATGTTGACCTCCTCTCTGTCCAGGCTGCGAGCGACTCTCGGGGCCCCACTGCAGCAACCGCTGTCAGTGCCGTAACGCTGCAACCCCATCACCGGGCCCGCGTGTGCACCGACGGCTTCCAGGCTGGCGCTGCAGGAGCCCCCGCGACTCCCCACCTCTACGGCAAGTGACTGCCTGCTGGAGTGCCAGTGCCTCAACGGCGCCACCTGCCAGCAGACCGGCGAGTGCCTGCAAGGGCAGTTCAACTCGTTGCCCCCCCCGTTGCACTCACAAGGCCCCGGTGTAGCCTGGCGCACACAGGCACTCGCCGGTCCGATGCTGGCAGGTGGCGCCGTTGAGGCACTGGCACTCCAGCAGGCAGTCCTTGCCGTAGAGGTGGGGGTCGCAGAGCTCCTCGCAGCGCCAGCCCTGGAAGCCGTCGGTGCACACGCAGGCCCCGGTGATGGGGTTGCACTTGGCCCCGTTACGGCACTGACAGCGGTTGCTGCAGTGGGGCCCCCAGAAGTCGCTCTCGCAGCCTGGACAGAGAGGAGGGGGGGGGTCAACATGTGATTTAAAACTGTGTGGTTATCGATATTCACGTACGACGCCTGAGGGTGATTCATGGTGCTGAAGTACTCCTCGGGAGTGTTTATCAGAGAGGGCGGAGGTGAGGTGGAGCCGGTCTGCAGGAGGACGTTTTGGTCGTCTCGGCGTCACCACCGTGTTCTTTGTGAAACCAGTGAACAGAAGTGACCGTTGTAATGGTCAAATATGTCCTAACATCTCCTGAAGAAAGGAGAGCGAGGAGGCTCGGGAAAAGGGAACTGTTCATCTTCAGCTTTCCCTCTTTGTAAGGGTCCTGAGCGGGTTCAATACCTAGTTTCATATGTTTAAGACCTGCCATCTATCTGGTCTGGTGATGAGGATTATTCATCACGGAGCACTGAAATACGTGCGCGTGTGTTTGACCTCCTGCTTGCAAGCAATAAATTGACTTTTACAACTTTGATCATTCATCAATACTCAGATAAACCCCGAAACGAATTATTCTCTTCTCCCCAACTAGTTTTATTGAGATATTCCACAACATCACACAAGGACTGAGGGGACGAAAAGACTGCACATACGTCTCTGTTAGAGACCTGTCAATCAGCGCGTAGCCCCGCCCTAAAGCATCCTCTGCTTCACGGCCTGTTTGACGTTCCGGTTGCTCCCTATATATTATAACGCAAATATAAAGCTAAAGTTACTTTATTTTTAATTACACAAGTTGCTTAAGTTAAAGAAATTACAGTATTCTCCCGAAGTCCAAAAAGGTTTAAAAAGTCAGTGGAAGCAGCAGAGAAAGGAGAACTTTGTTGGGTCTTTGTTTGACATGAACAGCTGCAGTCAACAGTCCATAAAGCCTCCATGAACCCTGGAGGAGAGTCTGAGAGAACTGGGAGGGCAGCAGATATCTGCAGAGCGTCACCTGTGACATCAGCAAACAAAGATGTTTACCCACACAGCTGGTCTGACAGCTCTTCAGCGCCGAGTCAAGTCTACTGCCGGCATGAGGCGCTTTTAAAATGAAAGAACCCACCAACAGCAGGATGGAGTCGAGGGAGGAGGCTTTAAGGTCTGAGGTGAAATCCTCTCCCTGATGTGAAAGAACTAAACACACTGAGCTCAAAGTAATCAATAACTACACTGGGCCATGAGGAAATATGAAAATGTGCAATCCCACCAAAAAATACATACATGTATTCATATTTACTACATCATCAAACGTGCATTTTATATACTTTATTGTATATCTGATTCAATTTGAACCGCATATATTTGAACTCTATTTTATGTCTAAGATTCTCATTTTGCTCTTACTTGTGTGACCTATTAAAATAAAATGCATATTAATGAGCATTAAAGAGGCCACAATATCAGAAATAATACTTTTATTCATTTATGTCTCATTTTAAAATAAAAGGATCAATGCTCACAGCAAATGTAAAGTGTCAAAGTGGTGTGTATTTCTTTATATGCTACACACTTGTTGAGTCTCCTGTGTGAAAAGTCCTTTGAGTCTGTGACCTTCACATCGGACCTCCATCACCGCTCTACGTCACCTGAGCAGCGGGGCTGTAAGTCCCAACCAAGTACAAACGAAGAGACGTGTTGAGGTCTCGTCTGCGGTCGACGATGCTCACGGAGGAACCACGTCCTCCAAAAGGGAAGCGAAGCACCCGGAGCGCCAGCAGCTCTCAAACAATCCAAACAGTTCAAAGGAAACATGTAAAAACACACTGACCGGGTATCAGGGTGTTAAATGTTTCATCAACGCTGCAGGGGACGGAGCTCAGACAAAGCTTCTTCTTCATGCACCCTCCTCCTCCTCGTGTCCATCGCTCAGAGGGGGGAGTTCCCCTTTAGTTCCCTTCACCAGTGAGGCAGCGCGTCAACTCGATTATTCAGCAGCAACGAGTCCGAGTCAAGTGACTAATGACTGATGAGGAGCAGCCTGCTGTCTCTAGGTCTGTCCAACCCTCTAAGGAATGTCTCTAGAACTGTCCAACCCTCCAAGGAATGTCTCTAGGTCTGTCCAACCCTCTATGGAATGTCTCTAGAACTGTCCAACCTGCCAAGTAATGTCTCTAGGTCTGTCCAACCCTCCAAGGAATGTCTCTGGAACTGTCCAACCCTCCAAGGAATGTCTCTAGGTCTGTACAACCCTCCAAGGAATGTCTCTAGAACTGTCCAACCCTCCAAGGAATGTCTCTAGGTCTGTCCAACCCTCCAAGGAATGTCTCTAGGTCTGTCCAACCTTCCAAGAAATGTCTCTAGAACTGTCCAACCCTCCAACGAATGTCTCTAAAACTGTCCAACCCGCCAACAAATGTCTCTAGGTTTGTCCAACCCTCCAAGGAAAGTCTCTAGAACTGTCCAACCCTCCAGGAATGTTACTAGAACTGTCTCCAGGAATGTCTGTACTGTCCAACCTCCAAGGAATGTCTCTAGGTCTGTCCAACCCTCCAATGAATGTCTCTAGGTCTGTCCAACCCTCCAAGGAATGTCTCTAGGTCTGTACAACCCTCCAAGGAATGTCTCTAGAACTGTCCAACCCTCCAAGGAATGTCTCTAGGTCTGTCCAACCCTCCAAGGAATGTCTCTAGGACTGTCCAACCCTCCAAGGAATGTCTCTAGGTCTGTCCAACCCTCCAAGGAAAGTCTCTAGAACTGTCCAACCCTCCAAGGAATGTTACTAGAACTGTCCAACCGTCCAAGGAATGTCCTAGGTCAAATGTGTCTCTAGGTCTGTCCAACCCTCCAAGGAATGTCTCTAGGTCTGTACAGGAAAATGTCTCTAGAACTGTCCAACCCTCCAAGGAATGTTACTAGAACTGTCCAACCCTCCAAGGAATGTCTCTAGGTCTGTCCAACCCTCCAAGGAATGTTACTAGAACTGTCCAACCGTCCAAGGAATGTCTCTAGGTCTGTCCAACCCTCCAACGAATGTCTCTAGGTCTGTCCAACCCTCCAAGGAATGTCTCTAAAACTGTCCAACCCTCCAACGAATGTCTCTAGGTCTGTCCACGCCGTGAGATAACAGCAAGTTTTTCTCTCACACACACTGTGATATGAAGCTTAGTGGAGCTCCTGATCTCCGCTCCGTGGCCTCTTCGTCATCTCTCTCTCTGTCCGCATGCTGGAGGACCTCTCGCGGCCGTCTCACTGCTGGGACGGACACCGCGCAGGGGAAACAGGACGGGACCATATCACCTTCCAGTGTTACTTCTGGTTGCATAAAAGTAAAATCACTAAGCCAGAAACCGAGATGGTTGCGACTGAGATGCTGAACTGGAGGCTCGTTAACAGCCGACAAACGCGTGACGTCACCGTGACTTCGTCCACTTCTTCTACAGTCCATGAAATTAAAACACAACAGGGAGACACGAACCGGTTTGTCTGTTTGAACAGAGGAACAAAGCAAAAGCCAATGAGCTTGCAAGTCATTGCACAGACGCACACGCACACACACACACACACACACACACACACACACACACACACACACACTCACATACACACACAGCCTTGAGTGTAATTCATTCATTTTTTATTCAATGGCATCTTTGTCAGTAACTTATGGAACGGGAATAGAGAAGCAATCTGCAGGATGCTTGTTTTTCACGACACCTTCGGTGATAAACAGTCGCTGCTTTGTGTTTACCACCGGCGCTGCCTAAATACCATCTATTATTAAATACTACCCGCTTGTATGCATTCCAAACAAATTGCTATTGTTGTTTCCGTGAACACGGAGACAACAACTTTGCATGCGACGGAGGAGAGGAGCTGCAAGCAGAGTAAGGGCCTGAATAAAGTAGGAAAAGTGTTTTATGATATAAAGAGGAAGTGCAAATGATTACTTTAAATCACAGCAGAACGCTTTCCAACCGAAACGTCCTACGGGCTCATTGAGAAGGTCGACGGCCGGCACGAAGCCCACCGGAAGCAGAGATAAAACACAAACAACAGCAAACTGACGGCGCTTGACGACAATGCATTTGTATTTCTGCAGCAGCCGGTTGCCCGGCAACGCAGCGCTTCAGTTAAAAACACACACCAACGACTACGCTACACTCTACTCAGATGTGTGTGTGTGTGTGTGTGTGTGTTGACCTGGTCACTGGATAACTGTGTCAAGTTAATCAGGAGACGGCCGACACACATACGAACACTCGTGTTTAATTCACAGACATTGATTTCCTATTTTCAATTAATAATTGTAATTAGTGGCAGCGTGGTTGAGGCCGCGTGGGAGGCGGGTCGATGGGGGCGGGGGTGGTTGGGGGGCATGGAGGACAGGCCAGATGGATGACACAATTTAGCGGCGCGGGGATGGCGTCAGCGTGCCGCGGCGTCCTCTCGTCCTCCCATCGATGCTCCGAGGAGCCGCCGTCTCTCTGCTCCGTGTCGTGCTCTGACCGCCGTCATTAGCGGCCATCAGCAGCTCGCTGCAGAACCTTTCCCTCGATCGCTAATGTTTGGAGTTTTTGGTTAATCGGCTAATTGCGTTTTAATGGTCCCTTTCTGCGAAGGGGGGGGGCGTGCATCCTGAGGTCAGGTCTAACGGCCCCCAGCAGGTGGCCGTCCTCCCACCGACCCGCTGATGAATGTGAGGAGGTGAGAGCTCATGAAGCCACGCGTTCCGGGGGTCAGACGTCAATCATCCAGCTAGCCAATTACTGCGCGGGGGTCGCCCCCGCCCGCCCGCCCGCCCGAACGTCTTCAACCAAGCAGAAGACGCCATCAGCGGCTACACAGAGCGGATGTTATGTCCCATCATGAGCAAACAAAGACGCATTGATCATTTTAACCTGGAGAATATTCACTATCTTCTCTCCTCTTCACTCTGTTTTGGTCTCCACCATCCTGAGAGGGACATAAATGTCCCTCTGGCTGCTGAAGACTCTACGTTGGATACGGAGTGTACGTGGAAGTAGAATTCCCTGCTGTGTCTTTGGTTCCTTTCACAGCAAAAACATTAGTGAGCAGCTTTAAAGCTCCAATGTGACGTCCTCCCTGCAGCTGGTTGTGTGTCGGTTGTTCACTTTCTCCTTCCCGTCCTTCTGCAGCCGGCGGGCCGACCTTCCCTCTTCTTCTGCGCCACCAGCCCCTTTGAGAAAGGTCAAGAAGTGTTGAAGTGCTAAATGGCTGAGCGGGGGGGGGGGCAGACTCGAAGAGATGCTTCTTCCTCTGAGCAGATGTGAAGGAGGCCGATGAATAACTCTCGGTCACTTTCAAAGTCAAAGCCGAGTCGGCCTTGTAGAAGGAATCCGTGAGATAAACAAGTTAGTTTGGAAATGCCATGTGCAGGGGGTCTATCTGTTCACAATCACACTTTCTTCTTCTTCTGATTGTGTCTGAGTGTGTGTGTGTGTGTGTGAAGAAAAAGGATCATTTTGCTTCTGCTTTCACAACGAGACGGAACTTCATCGCTTCATAACTTCATCGCTTTCATCGCTTCATAACTTCATCGCTTCATAACTTCATAGCTTCATAACTTCATAACTTCATCGCTTCATAACTTCATCGCTTCATAACTTCATCGCTTCATAACTTCATCGCTTCGCTTCATAGCTTCATAACTTCATAACTTCATCGCTTCATAACTTCATCGCTTCATAACTTCATCGCTTCATAGCTTCATAACTTCATCGCTTCATCATAGCTTCATAACTTCATAGCTTCGTAGCTTCATCACTTCATAACTTCATCGCTTCATAGCTTCATAACTTCATCGCTTCATAACTTCATCGCTTCATAGCTTCATAACTTCATCGCTTCATAACTTCATAGCTTCATAACTTCATCGCTTCATAACTTCATCGCTTCATAGCTTCATAGCTTCAGAACTTCATAACTTCATAGCTTCATAATAACTTCATAGCTTCATAGCTTCATAACTTCATCGCTTCATAACTTCATAGCTTCATAACTTCATAGCTTCGTAGCTTCATCACTTCATAACTTCATAGCTTCATCGCTTCATAACTTCATAACTTCATCGCTTCATAACTTCATAGCTTCATAATCTCATAGCTTCATCGCTTCATAACTTATCGCTTCATCGCTTCGCTTATAGCTCTCATCGCTTCATAATCTCTCATCGCTTCATAATTCATAGCTTACTTCATAATCTCATCGCTTATCGCTTCATAGCTTCATAACTTCATAACTTCGCAGCTTCATAACTTCATCGCTTCATAATTTATCTTCATCGCTTCATCAATCGCTTCATAACTAATCTCATCGCTTCATAATCTCATAACTTCATATAGCTTTCATAATCTTCATCGCTTCATAACTTCATCGCTTCATAACTTCATAGCTTCATAACTTCATAGCTTCATAACTTCATAACTTCATCGCTTCATAACTTCATAACTTCATAACTTCATCGCTTCATAACTTCATAGCTTCATAACTTCATAGCTTCATAGCTTCATCACTTCATAATCTCTATAGTTCATTGCTTCATAGCTTCATAATCTTCATCGTTCATAACTTCATAGCTTTATCGTTCATAACTTCGTGTTCATAGCTTCATAATCTTCATAGCTTCATAATCTTCGCTTATAATCTTTATAGCTTCATAACTTCATCGCTTCATAACAGTTCATCGCTTCATAACTTCATATTCATAACTTTCGCTTCATAATCATAGCTTCATAACTTCATAGCTTCATCGCTTCATAACTTCATAACTTCATCGCTTCATAACTTCATCGCTTCATAACTTCATAGCTTTAGCTTCATATAGCTTCATAATCTCTTATCGCTTCATAACTTCATCGCTTCATAATCTTATCGCTTCACAGTTCATAATTCATAACTTCATAGCTTCAGCTTCATAATCTCATTGTTCATAATGTCATCGCTTCATAACTTCATAGCTTCATAACTTCATCGCTTCATAACTTCATCGCTTCATAGCTTCATAACTTCATAACTTCATAGCTTCATCGCTTCGTAACTTCATAGCTTCATAACTTCATAGCTTCATAGCTTCATCCCTTCATAACTTCATCGCTTCATAGCTTCATAACTTCATCGCTTCATAACTTCTATAGTAAATTCATAGCTTCATAACTTCATCGCTTCATCGCTTCATATAACTTCATCGCTTCATAACTTCATAGCTTCATAACTTCATAGCTTCATCGCTTCATAACTTCATCGCTTCATAACTTCTTCGCGCCATAGCTTCGCTTCATAACTTCGCCGCTTCATAATTCCACGTAAATTTCATTGCTTCATAACTTCATCGCTTCACGGCACCAGACGCTCAGATGACCAGTCGGCCCTCGGGAGAGTCGTGGCAAAATTGGATTAAAACGCGGGGGGCATGTTGATGCTGCTGCAGTCGTTAATTGGACTTGGCAGCTGGGGTCCCCTCGTCAGCGTTGTGTGTGTGTGTGTGTGTGTGTGTGTGTGCGTGTATGTGTGTGTGTGTGTGTGTGTGTGTGTGTGTGTGTGCAGAGGTGTGTGTGTGTGTGTGTGTGTGCGCGTGTGTTTACACAACGGGTACCTTTATATCCCCCCCTGCCCCCCCAAAGCTGTCGGCTGAGGACAGACTCACTTCGTCATTAGAAAATCATTTTTAAAAACCTGAGTGGGGGGTTCAGAGGTGGACGCAGCTCGAGAGGACGGGGGCTGGCTAATGGCCGCTAATGGCCGTTGACCCCCCCCTCCAACGCGGTGCAACAGGTATTAGCTGCCTAATGAACTGATGGAGCTGCGGGGGTTCAGAGTCATCTATCGGTGGGTTCAGGGGCACAGGACACTTTTAAAAGACACCATTACATCCGAGACGGATCATCAGATTACAAATCAGATTCCTCGGTCTCCTGAAGGTCTTTACAAGGTTCCACCTGAAGGAAACGGACAAATCAGAGCGGAGGACTGCCTCCCCCGCTCATCAGCTAAATCCACAACTCATCAACGACGGTTTTTAGAACTTGTTCTCTGGGGTGACCTCCCCCCTCCCGCTCAGGACCACCGCTATGATATGGTTGACACTTGGTTTTTAGGTCTCAAACTGTTCTTCTAATATTTCTGCTAACAAGATATTTCTACAGCTTCTGCATAATTTCGTGCAGAGAGAAAAACATCCACATTAATAAAGTACACTGATACAAATGAATTAATTATTAGTCTGAAGTAATCAACGTTGATCAAATTATTCACTTCCCAAATTGCCAAAGTAGCAACTTCAATGAAGAACCTCTGCCATCTTTAAACGGCATCTTTGCAATGTTCCCTCTCTTCATCTTCTCCTCATAATCTCCCTCATCATAATCACCATCCTCGCATGATGATTTCCATCATCATTTCTCCTTATCTACCACCTTTTTTCTCCTTCATTTGCTTTTCTTTTGAGGCCCTTTTCTGCATCTCGTCTTCTCGCCTCCCTCAAGTCGCCTCTTCTGTCCCAGCTATTGTAAGGTTCTTTGGACTGGACCCGGCTCGGGACAGAGAGAGAGAGAGAGAGAGAGAGAGGTCTTAATCGGGTTAACTGCATGAGGACAAAGGACGCCACGGCCTCCTCTTCTCCGAGAGCCACTCGTATTCTACATGCGGGAGATGTTTCTTCTGCCACGTATGTGGGCTTCAAGAAGGCAACAGGACCTGTGCACCGTAACCATGGAGAGAGATTTGATATTTCTTCACCAGAAACTCCTTGTGAATTACGGAGACACTAAATGGAGTCCATTACTAAATTGTGCAGGAAATGTGGAAAGTGGCTGGATTATGTTCTGTAGTCGCTCAGTGTAAAGGCAGAGCTCAGTGTCTCACGAGAGAAGAACCGGAGAGGAGAAGCAGAACCGGTGCAGATCACTTCTTCTGTTTTAGAACCTAAAAGAATCTGTGCATTAAGGTATATTTCACCTGTGTGTCAGACGGACCTGATGTCTCCTGAACTCTCACTTAGACAGACGCAGAACACGAGATGTACACTGGAACGGATCTTCTCCAGAACACGAGATGTACACTGGAACGGATCTTCTCCAGAACACGAGATGTACACTGGAACGGATCTTCTCCAGAACACGAGCACATTGTGTGTGACGGCGTGAGGCTGATACATAAACGAAGCCCTCATCCCAACAAAAACCTCCCTAATAGACACAAAGGAAAGAGACGTCTCATTGTGTTCACTGATCTGCTGCTTTAGTGATATATTTGTTTGTTGTTACTGATCGTGTTTAATTATATTAACCTGGAATCAGGAATCAGCTCTCTGGTTCACTTTGCTACGTTTGCATCCAGGTGGAAACTAAACCGTTGCTGAATGTGCACAGAAAGGCAAATAAATAGAGGAAAAAAGAGAAGGAAATAACTTGAAGGGGAGGTAAATGTACTGAACCCACTGTCCCCCAGCAATAAAAGACAGGTAAACAATGAGGGGGGGGGACACCAATAACAAAGACAAACTGAAGGGGCTGTGTGACTCATTAAACACCAGTAGCCCTTAAATCCCTTCTAACTCCCCCACACACACACACACACACACACACACACACACACACACACACACACACACACACACACACACACACGTGCACACACACACACGTGCACACACACACACACACGCACACGCACACACACACACACACACACACGTGCACACACACACACACACACACGCACACACGCACACACACACCTGTGGTTCAATCTCACCTGGTCTGTGTAAGCATCTAAAGAGTCCAAAGAGTCTAATGAGTCTAATAAGTCTAAAGAGTCTAATGAGTCTAAAGAGTCTAATAAGTCTAAAGAGTCCAAAGAGTCTAATGAGTCTAAAGAGTCTAATAAGTCTAAAGAGTCTAATGAGTCTAATGAGTCTAAAGAGTCTAATGAGTCTAAAGAGTCTAATAAGTCTAAAGAGTCCAAAGAGTCTAATGAGTCTAAAGAGTCTAATGAGTCTAATGAGTCTAAAGAGTCCAAAGAGTCTAATGAGTCCAAAAGTCTAATGAGTCCAAAGAGTCTAATGAGTCTAAAGAGACTAATGAGTCTAACGAGTCCAAAGAGTCTAATGAGTCTAAAGAGTCTAAAGAGTCTAAAGAGTCTAATGAGTCTAAAGAGTCTAAAGAGTCTAAAGAGTCTAATGAGTCTAAAAGTCTAATGAGTCTAAAGAGTCTAATGAGTCTAATGAGTCCAAAGTCTAAAGAGTCCAAAGAGTCTAATGAGTCTAATGAGTCTAATGAGTCTAATGAGTCTAAAGAGTCCAAAGAGTCCAATGAGTCTAAAGAGTCCAAAGAGTCTAATGAGTCTAAAGAGACTAATGAGTCTAAAGAGTCTAATAAGTCTAAAGAGTCCAAAGAGTCTAATGAGTCTAAAGAGTCTAAAGAGTCTAATAAGTCTAATGAGTCCAAAGAGTCTAATGAGTCTAATGAGTCTAAAGAGTCTAATAAGTCTAATGAGTCCCAAAGTCTAATAAGTCTAATGAGTCTAAAGAGTCTAAAGAGTCTAATGAGTCTAATGAGTCTAAAGAGTCGAATGAGTCTAATGAGTCTAATGAGTCTAAAGCACAGATGTCAAACTTGCGGCGCGCAGGACAAATCCGGCTCGGCGTCCCGTGTGGATGACTTTGCTGTCGTGAGGGACGAGGGACGAGAGGCTTGTGTCTTCTTTTTAATATCGATTCGTCTTGCACCCCCCGCCGGCCGTAGTGCGTTTGACACCACAGGTCTGAAGAGTTTATTTAAAAGGGACCAAGTGACATTTATGTGCACATAAATGTCACTTTTAATGGAATCAGATTAGAGCTTCAGCTGATTTGCATCCGTGGTCCATTGTCGTACGTTGTGCGTTTACATTTTAAAGGGAGCAATCAGCACGATATGTGACACTCAGCCACCATGACCAAGAGGTTCCTCTATCTCAGCTTTTACTTGCTTTTGCTTCCCATCATCTCAGGAATATTTCAGAAATCTCCATTGATACCAACAAAAAGACTTATTTTTTCATAGCAAATTTGGTCTTCTTCAAACACAGTGATTGACAGGTCTCTACCAGGGGCGTGTACAGCGTCTCTGCGTCGCTTCCTGTTCACCGCTCACAAAAACAACAACATGACGCCAGATCGTAATCCAAGATGTGGAATCGCAGAATTTGAGGCCGCAAAACGTGGATCCACAAACATGATTCTTTCCCATTTCGGCGAGGACAGTGAACTCACCGCTGGAGCAGTCCAGTCCTCCCCAGCCGGGCTCGCACTGGCACGTATCGGGAGAGACGCAGCGTCCGTGGTCGCACTCTTCAGTGCACAGCGCTGAGGAGGAAGAGCAGCACAATCAAAACCAGCAGCTTCTCATGGACCTCTATGGGAGCAGAGGAGTCGCCCCCTGCTGGTCACTACACCGTATTGTGCGCCTCCCTTTTAAGATGCGGAGGCCATCCGGTGTGCTAGGTTTATCTCAGTCAATCTTTTGGCGTCCAGAGTAATGAAGGTATAAAAAGGCCTTCACTCAGGAGGAAGTGTCCCTTTACGAGCACATCTCGGGCCGGGCAGTGGAAATGTTTCAGTTGGCTGCGGCCTGACAATAAGATCCATCAATGAGGCGGATATTAACGAGTGGAACGCGCTGAGCGCTGCTGAATATTTATGCGATCCGCGTCGACCGGAAGAAATCAGCTGAGATTCGGCGAGCCGGCCTCCCCGACACGTTTATCTGCTTTCCACCGCCGACGGACACGGCGGACCTGACGTCTTCGTTCTGCCGCCACGCCGATAACTCACCAGGGGCGCTCTCACCCAAAGGCCCCCCGCGAAAAAACCAACCTAAGGGCCCAGTGAACGGAGCGGTGTCTCCAGCGAGGGGATCGGAAGAGAGGAAGGGATGAAGATGATGATGATGATGATGATCAGATGATGACATGCGCGGGACGCGCCAGCTGTGGCTGTGAGAGTGTTAAAAGAAGTCTGAGCCCAATGCATGCTGGGATCTGAACCCATCAGCCTGAAAGCCCTGTTTGTTTAATGAAAACAACAGATGACAAACAGCTTTATTTTCCTCTCTGCAAAAAAGCAAAGGCTGAACTTTGTCTGACATCAACAACAACATACGGGAGGATCGCTGCAGGAATACTGCCTTCTACGTCAGGTGGGGGCCGAGCCGGGGGGCTTCAGCTCGGCGCCGCTGAGGGGTCCTACTTCCTAAATGTATCGTGGCACGTCTTAACGTCTTACAGCTTTCGTTGTGCGTCGGGACGAAACTTGCAGCCACGTGCACACTGGGTAAAGAGGGGGGGGGGTTTCCAGGTTGTGTTATTTAAAAATAAAAACCCTGGAAAGAATTTCACATTTAGGTGTGTTTTCTTCATTGGTTTCTTATATTATTCACTCTGGCGTTCACATTGTTTTGAGGCTGAAGTTCAAATTCAATTTAAATTTTTCAGTATAAGAATTATTTTGTAATATTTATTATTTATATTTACTGTCTTCATCACTCTTCTTCCCAGCTTTACCGTCGCTGTTATTTCTGTTTAATTAAAGTCAAATTCCTTTGGTGTTGCGTTTGTTGTGTGTTTGTGGTCAATGAAGGAGATTCTGATTCATGTTATTATGTTTTTAATATTTCCTGAGCCGACGGCATTTGTCACACTTTTAAATATCTAAGTTATTAATTAAAGAGAAGAACATTTGATTTTTGTCGTTGTGAGACGTGATCAGAAATGACACAGACATTGATTTCCTATTTGCTGAGGGGAGGGGGGGGGGGGGTCAAAGGTCACGGCAACCGAACCTCAAAACGAGCACTCAGGATCCAGAGAACAGAAGGAAGGACAGAGAGGACAGGAGTCGGTCCCGGGGGTAAAGGGGGACAAAGGGGGACAAAGGGGGACACCGAGGGAGGAATCGTCCTGACAAGAGATGAGAAAAGGCCTCAGGGACGGAAGACAGAGATCAACAGGAAATGGAAAACATCCAGGACGAGGAAAGCCACACACACACACACACACACACACACACACACACACACACACACACACACACACACTGTCATTAGTTCAGTCTGTATATCACAGAACAAAAGGCCTGTTAGGGTCGGTCAACCAGGCCGGCGTCTGGTTAGCATGGACGAATTAGGGCGCGAGGTTGTGTGTGTGTGCGTGTGTGTGTGTGTGTGTGTGTGTGTGTGTGTGTGTGTGTGGTAGAGCGAGCCACACAATAGAGTGGAGGGTTATTTGTTCCCCCGGGGGGGGTCTAATGAAGTTGTTTACCAGCAGACGTTGAGTAGAGACACACAAGGCCTCCTCGAGGAGCGCGTTCACCTCCTCGGCGGCCATAGAAGTTACCATGTAGGGCGGATAATTGAGTCCTCTTTGGACGGACAAGATGAGGACGGGGACATTTTGCTCCGGGCTGCAACGATGATGTTTGGTAGTCGAGTAGAAAAATGTAGTTTTTCTTATAAAGGGTCGTGCTTCTCTGTCATAAGAAAAGCAGCTGCGTGGTGGTTAATCACGCCGCGCAGCCAACACGCTTACGTCACGTCTGACCCGCCGGAAGCTGAGTAGGGACGAGGACGGAGGTTTGCGTGTCTTTTACTACTAACAACTGATGGAGGGAGAATAGAAAAGCACTCGCTCATCGCTGCACCATCGGTTTTGTTTCTTATTGACACTGAAATTGGTCTTTTTCCTTTTTGTCTGTATGGGGAGTTTTTCTTCTCGGCGGCCATTACAGCATGATGCTCATTTGGTGAATTAGAGTCAAACAGACCATAAAGCAGGGGAGGCTTTGGGGCGGGGCTACACGCTGATTGACAGGTGTCTAGCAGAGAGTCTCTACGTCCCCCTCGGTCCTCATATGGTCACTATGTCATGGAGAAAAAACATTTATTCGTGTTGATCTATTTTTAAAAAGCGCTTGGTCAGCGCAACACAGAACAATACTTCTGACCTTTAGATGTTGTGATTAAGGGATTTAAAAGAGTATCAATGAGTCCAGAGTATATAAACAAAACTCGCCAACATCTGGGTGTGCTGTTGGGTTACGCCGTGCGCCGGAAAGAGGATGGAACCATTTGTCATTTGGCACAAAGTGCCCATCAAACACTGATGATTCAACCTGAATTGGTACTTTGTCGGGCGGACGGTTTACATCTTATTAGAGCCAAATAACAACAACAACAACAACAACCCTGTACTGCTGTGATGCTGCTGCTCTTCCTCGTCTCCTTTTACAAATTATTATTCTTTTGTTTAGTTCATTTAATTTACTTTAATTTAATAAGTTAATCTTATTATAGTGTATATAATGTGTATCTTTTTATTCTATTTTCTTACATGCTGCTGTGATAACAAAATTCCCCTCTTGAGGGATCAATAAAGTATCAGTCTGTCTATCTGTCTATTAAAAGGCGACGTCATTAGAACCGGACACCTGACGCAGGTGTTGGTTTGCTGTTAGCTGCAGCTACATTGATGACGCTGATGCTAACATCAATAATTTAATGCATCATTTAATGTTTACGATATATTAATACTGGACAGATTTCACTTGTCCCGGACTCTTCTGATCCAAACATTGAAGAAAAGTCCAAGACTCTAAACGTACCGACGTGATTTCAAACCCAACTAAACATTTGCCGTTGGTCCGTACACGTTTCCGCTGCAGTGGGAGAAAGATACGGAGAACGTGTGACCTTCTGACCTCCCGACGGGCCGCAGACAGCCGGTGGAGGCAAAGTTACACAACTTACGGACACAAAGGTTCCCGCTCTCATAGAAGCCGGGGCAGCACTGGGAGCGCCGCCGGTACATCGTCCTCACCCCCCTCCGGTACGCCGTCTTGTAGCTGATCCTGAACACAACACGCACAGACGCACACAGACACACACACACACACACACACACACACAAGGTACATTTATCTGATTGTCATGGCTTTCTTTTCATTCAAATAAAGGGTTGTGGTGCTGCTTTACTCGGACGCTTCTGAAACACGAGAGACGCTTAAATGTTCGATGTGTCCGCTGGACACAAACGAACCCGTCATCAACCTGCGGAGAGAACTCCACGTCTCCTGGGATCAGCGTGCTAATCGGCTAACCGCGGCGCCCTGTCTCGCATTGCCACTCGCGACCTGTGGAGGCGGCAGTGAGTTTGTCTGATTTTGTCTGTTTGTTGTTTGTGTTTTCCTTTGTAACTTGGGTTAGCGTCTCCGTTAGCCCACCGCGACCCCCCCGGTTTGGGGGTTTTTTCACTGCCAGGTATCAAGATGCTACAGCTAACCGCTAACTGGGACTAACCGCTAACTGGGACTACGCAAAGAGTGAAATATGATCGTCGAAGCGCACTCACGCGGTTAACGTAACGTTTAGCAAGAAGATCATCAGTTTCCTCGAGTCACTCAAGGACGCTGTCCGACGTTTCCGCTCAGGATCAGCGACTCGGCTCTGGGCTTAACGTGCTCGCTGCTGGACTCCGGACTCCTTTTGCGACGTGAGCGGACTAGAAGCGGCTCTGAGGGCGGAATGTGCGAGTCTGTTCAGGTCTCACGAGCCGATCTGCATTGATAGACTTTGAACGAGCTGTTTATTAGATTCACGGGCTGGAGAAGTCGTTTCTAGTGATGTGAACACGTTTCAGTCTTTAGAACGAGCCATCGTGGTCCAGAGAGGTCTAAAGGTCGCCGATCTCTATCAGACCTGAAGGTTCGATTCACGTGAGATAATGATGCTCATGATGTTGCAACACAAACACACACACACACACACACACACACACATCCATGTGGCAAAGGAGAGATGATTCCTCACACAGACAGTCGGTACGGTATTTATTTATTCACCACCTATCGCCGCTCGCCAATGGGAGTTTTTCTGATGGGATCATTTGCACGGGAAGGCAAACGGTCCCTCATCAGACGTCCCGCTGCCTCTCCCCTCGTTTGAGGGAGCGATGGGTGTGACTCCTCTCCGCTGACGTACCAACCTGTGCCGGGTGCATTTGAACCAGTTGAGGATGTCGGTGCAGCGGGTGTAGTAGACCTGGTCGAACGGGTGAGCGTAGGACTCCTGCACCGTCACGGCGTAGCTGCGCGGGGAGGGAGGACACGGGGACAGATTAGTCACTCGGAAAGGGACACGGAGCACACACAGGTCATTGTGGAGGAGCAGGACACGGCGTCTCCTCTTTAACCATCGGCAGGCGAGTTATTGATCGGGGGGCGCGCCGCGTCCTCGTGGAGCGACGCTTCATCGGGTTCTTTCTAAAAGACACAAACGTTCAGGACTTTACAGAATCCCGACGGGACGAAAAAGCTTCTCTTTTTTTTATATTTCCGAGCGTTGTGATTTGCAGGAAGTGAGGAAGCCGCCGGGGGAGGCGTTCATTCCTCAGCGCCGATCACACGGGGGGTTATTGATCGAGTTGCTGCCATCAGAAATGACACCGGGCTTTGACTCAGTGCAGCGCTGAGTGCTGAGACCACTCAAGCAGTCACATTATCATCGCTGTGGATTTACGGCCCCCCAGGAGTGAACTCCTCTCTCCCTATTTGATTATTGCCTCAGCCTCTTGATTCTTGATTTGTGGCAGCGTGGGGGGGCTCTGACAGCCGTTATTTCACTTTGGGAATTGGTGGGGGGGCTGAATGCGTGGGGGGTTACTCACCTCTCCCAGTGGCTGCACACGTTGGGGTCGTCTGGGTTGAGGGCCGAGGCCAGACAGACGAAGCCCAGCAGGCTGAACCCCAGCAGGGCTCGGGGGGAGGCCCCGCCGGCCCCCATGGCCCCCATGGCCCCATGGCCCTGCCTCCGTCCTGCGGAAGAGGAGATGCGATCCTGTTGAATCAATCAAACGGGTGAACTTTGAGCAGGACGTCAAGCAGGTGAACGCGGCGCGTTCCTCACCGACTGCGACCAGCTGTTCACACCTTGTACCTGCGATCCGCGTGGGCCCCCCCGAGCCCCCTACCCCCACCCCCAGCCGGAACGAGACCCCTGTCACAATAATGAGTTTTCTTTTTCCTCCTTGTGATCACGGCTGGGGTCCTGTCGATCGGACGGGGGTCAACCCACCGTGGAATGCGTACAGGCCGAACTGTTCATGAAGATCAATGCAATAAAATAATGAAATAAAACAGCTGGACGGCCATCTACAAATATGGACCCCAGATGTGTGAGAGGAAGGAGGGTGCTGTAATCTTCTGCTGGGGTTACAATGAAAGCGGATCTCACCGGTAGATACCAGCGCCTGAGAGGCCCGACTCCCCCAATCGGCTCGCCACGCAAACTGCTCGTCTACACAAACACGCAGAATAGCGCCCGTTGCTCCAGCTGCCACATTCTATCTCTCCTCAAATGGGAGAAAAAAAGCAATTTTTTCTTATTTGTGGTTGGTGGACTTTGTGTGACACGCGGCTCGTTTTCAGGGAAACGCTTCTACACACGTTTGTTTTCTGTGTGGACAACGACGTGATGGACAGACAGAGATGGTTGTCCCGCCCACGCGGGTTCTCAGTGGGGGTTTCAGTCAGGTTTTCACAGTAAAACGCGTTCACCGTCCCCAGACAGAGGTTCATCATGTGCATGAAGACGCAGCTGCTTGGTGCTCGATGGGACGATGGTCTCGGGGTCGGGAGGAGAGAACGCTGATGGTGCACAGAGCAACGGTTATGAGCTGGGGGGGGGGGTCTGTTACCTGGAGCGGCGGCGGGGCGGGGGGGGGTGGATGGTTCTCTGGTCACGGGGGAAAGACACCCGGTGGAGGCCGGTGTGGAGGCACCTCAGGAGGCTTCTTGAGAGGAACACGGAGAGGAAAACACCGGCAGGATTCACAGCGAGACACTTCAGGACACAAAGCCCGCCCGCTGGAAGAGACAAAGACGCTCAGAGACGGAAGAAAGCAGCTGGAAGCTTCCTGTTTGTGTCAAGAGTTTCACAATAAAAGACTCCCAAAGAATTCCCTCCTGGCATGTACCTGCACAAAGGTCTGAATCATTTCATTTTTCTTTGTTTGAATTACAACATTTTTAGCATCTGTTCATTCATTTACAATCCCTCTATTCATTTAAACACCAGACGTCCATCAGACGTCCCGGCGTTCATCGGCCTCAGCACATTCCAGCAGTAGCTTGATTCTCCCGAGGTTGGAATGAGAGGTAGTTCAGGAGAATCACAGGTTCAGCCACGCTTCTGTTCAGCTGGTTCTCATAAGCAGCAACTCATAGCGACAGAAAAATCAATAAGAACCCAGTTATGGTGGTCAAACATCATGTCCCCGGGCCCCGGTGGATGACTCAGGGTTTTTATTCTGTTACAGAGACGCTGGTTTCATGCGTTTAAAGGGGCAGAGGACACGATGATGTTACACGGCAAGTAAGAAGATCTGAAATAACCCCATTAGAATGAAATAAATCAGATGAGTGCACTCTGATTGAACTAAACGGACATTTCCTAGATTAAATCCTGGGAGCAGATTCATCTCACGAGAGGAGTCACTTAGATCTTCTCAGACAGAAACGATCCTCAATGTAACGGTTGGAATCATCTCATGAGTAACCGATTATGTGATTTATTATCTGATGAGCAATGATGAATCAGAGCTCTGGTTATGTTACCTATTAACATAATGCATAGTCCTTTACACTCGACATCGAGTGTGATGTCAGAGATTGTTTCTGTAGTCTTTTCCCTTCTGTGCCTCCTCAATCCGTTATCTCTGTGATGTTCCAGTCATTGTAAAGAAATACACAAAGAACAAAAGTATCTCTTCGTCAACATCAGACTCGCAGGGACCTTGTTGTTCTTCACACATCAATGGTCTCTCTCTCTCTTTGAGACCAATCTTTGTCGCCGTCTCGCCCTTCACCTCGCCCTGATCAATGGTCACCTGTAGGCGAAGGGGGCGCAGAAGGTGGAGGTTGGTGCTGATGGTCGTGGAGCCCAATCGATACACTGATCACGTTAGACGTTCTGTCTTTAGGACACGCTGCTTTGGTCGACTGAAGGGCTTTTGCATTTCATCGCCGAGGGTTTTCAAATATTAAACTTGCAAAACACGCCCGATAAACTCTTCATGTCACGGGAGCCACACGCATCTTTAATGTGCCAAGTCGCTTAAAGGATGAGCGTGCATCTCCCCTGGCATTATATGTTATGCAGCGCTCGGGTTCATCCCGGCGGTACAGAGTATTCTACGCTCTTATTTCAGCAGAACTCAGAACCTGTGTAGTCAAACTTGACGAGACAACCGGGATCCCCACAGGAACCAAGGAGCCGCCACAAAGCGCTCATTGGGTCTTTGTTCTCCATCACAGGTGAAGACTCAGTGGGTGATTAGACCGTCACTCGGCTCTGACAGCCCAACCTTTAACCCGCTGGGACTCCATGGTGTAAAACCATTAAGGATTACGAAGGCCTGACTGAACAGTCCTCTAATTATTCTACCAGGAAACGTACATGTTCATGTGCTTTGAATACGGAGACGTGTGTGAAACATCCAGTGAGTGAGACTCATAACGACGAAGCTACAGAGCTACTGCAAAGAACAGTCATGCGTGTTGGACGTAGTGTCTCCTACAGCCTTTACAGAACCTCTCATTCGGGTCTCTGCTGGAGGATCTGGGTCTGTCCATGGTGTACTGGTCTCTGGGTCTGTCCATGGTGTACTGGTCTCTGGGTCTGTCCTCGGTGGACTGGTCTCTGGGTCTGTCCACAGTGTACTGGTCTCTGGGTCTGTCCTCGGTGGACTGGTCTCTGGGTCTGTCCTCGGTGGACTAATCTCTGGGTCTGTCCACAGTGTACTGGTCTCTGGGTCTGTCCTCGGTGGACTGGTCTCTGGGTCTGTCCATGGTGGACTGGTCTCTGGGTCTGTCCTCGGTGGACTGGTCTCTGGGTCTGTCCACAGTGTACTGGTCTTTGGGTCTGTCCACGGTGTACTGGTCTCTGTCCACAATGGACTTTGTCTCTGGGTCTGTCCACAGTGGACTGGTCTCTGGGTTTGTCCATGGTGGACTTTGTCTCTGGGTCTGTCCACAGTGTACTGGTCTTTGGGTCTGTCCACGGTGTACTGGTCTCTGTCCACAATGGACTTTGTCTCTGGGTCTGTCCACAGTGTACTGGTCTCTGGGTCTGTCCACGATGGACTTTGTCTCTGGGTCTGTCCTCGGTGGACTGGTCTCTGGGTCTGTCCACAGTGTACTGGTCTTTGGGTCTGTCCACGGTGTACTGGTCTCTGTCCACAATGGACTTTGTCTCTGGGTCTGTCCACAGTGGACTGGTCTCTGGGACTGTCCACGGTGTACTGGTCTCTGGGTCTGTCCACGATGGACTTTGTCTCCTGGTGGACTGGTCTCTGTCCTGTCCATGGTGGACTGGTCTCTGGGTCTGTCCACAGTGGACTGGTCTCCACGATGGACCGTCTGTCCTCGGTGGACTGGTCTCTGGGTCTGTCCATGGTGGACTGGTCTCTGGTCTGTCCACAGTGGACTGGTCTCTGGTGTCTGTCCATGGCCCTGTGGACTGGTCTCTGGGTCTGTCCTCGGTGGACTGGTCTCTGGCCTGTCCATGGTGGACTGGTCTCTGGGTCTGTCCATGGTGGACTGGTCTCTGGGTCTGTCCTCGGTGGACTGGTCTCTGGGTCTGTCCACAGTGGACTGGTCTCTGGGTCTGTCCACGATGGACTGGTCTCTGGGTCTGTCCACGGTGGACTGGTCTCTGGGTCTGTCCACGGTGGACTGGTCTCTGGGTCTGTCCTCGGTGGACAGATGTTGGATTGACCGCTTTGCTCCCCAGAGGATGAACACTACGGACTTGGAGGACCAGAGTTACATTTTGGGGACCTGATGTAGGTCAGACATTTGTTTCCCCCTGAAGATGGTGAAGATGTAATGATTTTATTAATCCTACAGTAGGAAATGAGTAATAATGACAGATGTGGTCTCATTCGATCGACTCTCAGGTGATTATCTGTCTGCACGGCGCCATCGATCTGCAGAGGCTCGTTACTACACGACTTCCATCAATGGAGACGAAGCACGACCGCTGATCGATGGACAATTAGTTCCCTTCAGGACGGCCTTGATGGACACAGAAACAAACCGTTGCTGTGCGGAACCATGAGTGCATTTAAACATCTGCGTTGCATGTATTTGACTGTCATTGGACCTCCCGTCCCCCTCGTCCCCCCCCTGTCCCCCTCGTCCGTCCCCCCTGCACAAGACCAGCGAGCCGGACTCATCCTCACTTCAGCTCAACGTGACCTTCTGAGGGTCGGCGCCTCGGACCCTCCGTCCCTCCTCCCTGAGGACCAGAGACAGCGTTGACTGTCAGCAGCAGGCGGACTGTTTACCCCCGACGTGCTCCCGTCGTTTACGCTCGAGCGCCACAGATTCGCGCGGCGGAATCTCGTCTTCGGCCGTCGACGAGTGTGGGAGACGACGTCGCCTGCGCAGCTTTTCTTAGGCTGCTTCCAGACGCCGTCATTACTTGAAAATGCTGCACTGCAAGAATCTCTTGATCAAGCGGTGTGTGTGTGTGTGTCTGTGTGTGCGTGTCTGTGTGTGTGTGTGTGTGTGTGTGTGTGTGTGTGTGTGAGGGGGGGGTCAATGTTTTAGGAATAGATTTATTTGTAATTCAGGAGATCGTGCTGTTTTGAAGTGTGACGTGAGCATGAATGCTTTTCACTCAACGGCCTCTGAGCTGAAAGGCAGAAATGCTTTCTCAGCGCTTTCTCTCTCTCTCTCTCTCTCTCTCTCTCCTCTCTCTCTCTCTCTCTCTCTCTCTCTTTCTAAAAAGCCATTACTTTGTTTGTCCTTGATACCGGGACTAAAAAGCTCGGGGTCTTCCAGGGGCTTGTTACACATTACGTTCCAGTGAATTGGCCCCAGGAGCCAGAAGCGCGAGCACGGACTCCCTGAGTGCAGCTGGACTCTAAAAGGCTTCGTGTTGCATTGAGGAACATATATAGAAACGTTATGAGGCCGCAGGAAGCGACCTCGTCCCTGCTTCCTGTTGACAGTCGGCACGTGCCGTTTTTTGACATAATCCTTAAATCCCGACCGAAATCAACAAATACAGAGAAAGGGGGAGGGGGAGGGATGGCAGGACCGTTGTCTTCCACTCATTCACCTCTGCAGGTCGGTTCATGTGATCAGGACTCACCTGAACACTTTCACACCCTTTGGAGCCGTAAATACGAAGTACTTGTGACAGAAACAGGGTAATACAATGTGTACAATGTGTACGGTCACTGCAGCCGGGGTAATATGATCTATACCCCCTTTAAAAGCATAAACGGCGGAGTAGATTCTACACGGGCCTCGTCCGCTCAGGAAGCATGGAGCCTATTTCACACCAAATCTGAGTTCCTGGCACCAGTTAGCTTCGCTCATTCCATTTCACACCAAAAAATAAAATAACCCCCCCGCTAATTGACCCGCTTTCCCAGGCGACACATTGAGCTTGCTGAGTACGACGTATCGCCACGGACCTCCGATCTCGCCGCGTTAATATGCAAACTAGACTCACGTCCTGCCAATGAAAGAAAGATGAACGTAGGATCTGGGTAATGAGCACACGCTGTACAACCAGCGGTTACTTGCCTCAATGAGGCCGCGGAGCATCGATACTTCATGTGGCCGAGTCTCACACGTTGGGCGGCCCAGTTCCTGCTGTTTGAGTGGACTGAACGAGGGGTCGGGGTCGGGGGTCGGGGTCAGACCCTGCGCGACCGCTCAGTCACCAGCTACGGCGTCTGGTCCCAAAGCGCCAACTCTAACTTTATTCTCTTGTTTCATACTAACCCACAGCCTTATCCTACTAACCATCGCATTAGCATTTCATTTTACCTCATTACTCGTGCACCGCAGAACACGTCGTCCACCGGGCGGCGGCGTGATTCATGAGTGAAGGCTGTCAAGCCGCTGTGAGGTCTCTTGACGGGGCCGCCGCCTCCACCATTGACCAGAAGCCGCGCGCACGCCGCTGATTCAGCACTTAAGCTGCAGAGGGTTCAGTCAGCGGCGTATCGCACCGAATGGATTTCATGTACACTCGCATAGCTTCTTCTAGAGCTTCTCGACGTTGACCGAAAAAATACGCCTTTGGATGCTTGTAATCAGGAAGAAGTGGTGATGCAACATCGGTCCAAACACGCCGCTGATCACACGTGGACACTATGAGTATCTACATCCTCGTTAAACCAAAATCATTGTCCCCAGACACCGAGAACCGTCTTTTGTCACACGCCCGTACCAGAGATGCTCGGTGCCGCCTACGCGGGCCGGGTACAAATACCACGCAATCACGAGAACAGAGGCGCAAACTGCCACCGCACACCTGTAGTACGTCAACGGGGAGAGCTAGTTAACGTTAGCTGTTAGCAGCCGGCGCAGCTAACGTTAACTGAGGTTCCATTGAGTTTCATTACGATGCGTTCAATGCAATCGTTTTGCAGAGAAACTTATTTTATATATTTTCACATCAATGCTAAAGGTGACTTATGAGCTGATTACCTCTCAGCAGATCGTAGTACATCCTTCAAACTACGATCAACAGGAATACAATCTCTCACTACTTCATCGGAGTTGCTACGTTACACCTGCGCTGCTCAACGGCCTCAACTCGCCTGCTCCGTGCAGGTACGCCGCCGCTATGTCCTGAACGCCAGCATCCTTCATGGTCTGTTTGACTCGACACGACCACAAGGAGAAGAAGAAGAAGAAGACTTGATACTAGAGATTGAGACCACAAACTCATGTTTACTGAGGGAATAAATGAGTCATTTCCTCATAGACGTCTATGGGAGCAGAGGAGTCGCCCCCTGCTGGTCACTGCAGAGAAGTAGAGTCATTTTCATAGACGTCTATGGGAGCAGAGGAGTCGCCCCCTGCTGGTCACTACAGAGAAGTAGAGTCATTTCCTCATAGACGTCTATGGGAGCAGAGGAGTCACTACAGAGAAGTAGAGTCATTTCCTCATAGACGTCTATGGGAGCAGAGGAGTCGCCCCCTGCTGGTCACTACAGAGAAGTAGAGTCATTTCCTCATCATAGAGAAGTCTTTCCTCATAGACGTCTATGGGAGCAGAGGAGTCGCCCCCTGCTGGTCACTACAGAGAAGTAGAGTCATTTCCTCATAGACGTCTATGGGAGCAGAGGAGTCGCCCCCTGCTGGTCACTACAGAGAAGTAGAGTCATTTCCTCATAGACGTCTATGGGAGCAGAGGAGTCGCCCCCTGCTGGTCACTACAGAGAAGTAGAGTCATTTCCTCATAGACGTCTATGGGAGCAGAGGAGTCGCCCCCTGCTGGTCACCACACAGAATGCAGCTTTAACTCATGAAGCTCTGACTTCACTCGTCAGCTTGTTGCTTCGTCCAAAAACTGTTCTTACTTCAGGTGCTTAAACAAAAAATCTGAACATAATAAAACTGAATATTTTCAAAGTTCTGGTTTGAAACAAGCTTCTGCTGCGCTCTCCCCACATGTTGAGAGAAGAAGGAGTACAAGCAGAGATGTGTTCAGCCTCAGAGTGGAAAGTTCTTCTGTGGTTCTGACAAAACAAAACAAAACTCGAAACATAATCACAGACTCTTATTTCTGATTTCAGCTTTCTAAAGGTCCAAATGTTTTGGACCGCAAGCTGAGCAGCAGTGGAGGCGAAAACAAAGTTCCGTCCACATTTAATGCTTCTCTGCAGGACCTCGGATTTCAACACAGTTTTTCTCTCCATCTTGTTTTCGACAAAGTGCAACAGCAGCTATTTACAATATTCAGACTCTTCTGGTATTGAAGCAGATTCTTTTCTATTAAAGAGTTTTTCTAATGAATTTGCTATCAAATTTGTAACTTACATGAGGTAAATCAGGGGGACAAAGGGTACTTTGTATTTTGATATTTAAAAAACACACTGATGGACAGCAGCCCCCCCGCGACCCTGTGTGCAGGATAAGCGGTTTGCCAATGGATGGACGGATGGACAGATGGACTGATGGACTGATGGACAGATGGCAGGAGTGTCAGGATTCAAAATATAAAACCCTGAAAGAGCAACTTGGTCACGTGGTACATTTTAAAGGTTTGTTTATCATTGTTGGAGGACAGAATGTGTGAAATTAAACTGTGATCCACCGGTTATCGTCGATGGAGGGGCCTTCTTCTGTTTCTATAGACGTCTATGGGAAAGTTACTCTCATTCTCTTTTGATTCATTAGTAACGACATGATGTTCATTTTATTAATTATGGTTAGAGGCAAATATAGCTTATTAAGGTATTAAGGACGGGTCTACGCGCTGATTGACAGGTCTCCACCAGAGACGTACGTGGCGTCTCTCTATGCCTCCTCGGTCCTCAGACGGTCACTTGCTCTTCACTGGTAGAAAACTGCGGAACTCCTTCGTGACATCCGTCCACAAACCGATGATGACGATTGTGTCCACAACTTCTTTACAGTCTGGAGGTTGTGTCGATATATGCGGGCTTGCAATATTTAATATTTATTATAAGTTCAGCTGGAATGAAATGGATTTTCTGGTGGGCAGTTTCCCGTTTAGATGAACTGATACTTGTGTGACTGGTTATATTAGTTAGTGGCTCCCTACGAGCAGAGCTAAAGGTCAAAGGTTCATCTGTCTGTCGCAGCTGCTTCACGCTACTTAATGACACATTTAAATCACTGGATGATAAATAATAATAAATAAGAACTGATCATCCGTGGTCACAAATAATGATTACATTAAAAACACCTGTATTTTTGAGTAAGTTTAAATTTATTGGTAAATAAAACAATCAAAAAAGGCACAAAACTAATTACTATTGATGTAACCGAAAATGATCAATTAGAAGCAAGAATGCAGGGAAGCCACTAAACTTCCCTCAGAAATCAGAAACGTCTGCCATAGAAATGTTTCACAAAGCTGCGTTCTGTGTGGTGACCAGCAGGGGGCGACTCCTCGGGTCCCATAGACGTCTATGAGGAAACGACCCTTCTCTCTTGAGTTCAGGGCGGAGTGATGAGCTTTGGAGATGTCGGATATCGAGTACGGATGTTGTAGACGAACAATATGTTCACAATACTTGTATATTATAGTAACAATAAATAAAAAATAATAATAAAAATAAAATTAAAAATTAAAAATAAAAATAATAATAATAAATAAAAAATAAAATAAAAATAATAAAAAATAAAATAAAAATAATAATAATAGTACTAAAAATAAAATAAAATAATAAAAATAATAAAAAATAAATAAATGTCTACTTGTTTACCTCCTCTGTTACAGTACCAGTATCTCTCACCGACATTGTTGAAAACACATCGACGGGCCTAGCAACGGTAACCAAGGCGTGTTGGGAAGGAGGATCAATCGGCAGATTTATATTCCTGAATTAAAATCGATGCAGAAACTCTCACTGGGAAACTGCAGAGTGATAATTAATCAATTGGGTGATTATTTTTTATGGAGGTTTGTCACAAAGTAATCTGACCCTTTGTTAATATAAACGTATTGATTAGTGCGGCTTTAAAGCTCCCGTAGAGTTAGATTCTGCATATGCATGTGCTTCCTGTAAAGACGGTAAGCCGGGGAGGGACTCGCCCCGGTATTGATCAGCGCTCGCAGAAGCCGATAACGCTGAGCGTGCGTTTGCACCTTTCAGGCCGACGCGCCGCCGTCGCCCACGGCAGCAGATTTTAACACAGAATCGCAGAAAAAGACAAGGATTTGCGACACAAGTACCCGCCTGCAAGGGCGAGAAGAGGCCTTCTTCTTCTTCTTCTTCTTCTTCTGTGGTTTTAAGTCACGAACCGTAGGGGAGCAGAACCCTCTGGACAGGCCGATCGACGGGACGCCAGAGGAGTTAAGCCGGCGGGCTGCAGGTTGCCGGTGATATTCCCCCCCCCCGGGCAGGGCGCCACGCGCAAGAAGACACATCAGCACTATTTGTAAAAAGTCACACGCGGCGCCGCAGAGGACGGAGCACCTGTCATTGAGACAAACTGGCTAATAATTGATCGGCACAGAAATGAAAAGCGGGATCAGTGGGGTTACAAAAAGAACCGTGTGTGTGTGTGTGTGTGTGTGTGTGTGTGTGTGTGTGTCCTGCGTGAGGCTTTAGCTCAGCCACGTTGAGGAGGGTCCCTTTAATGAGCGGTGCACTCGCTGCATAGCAATGGCCGTGTCTCAAACCGTCCTCTCAGGTGGCTTCTTCCATCTGTCCGCGAGTCTCAGCGCGTCGGCTTCGCGGGGCTTCGGTTTGTCGTACAACGTGGGAGACACCGACTTTTCAAAGGATTCCGTTTAGTGATTGATGGTTCGTTTTAAGACCTCCAGCTTCATATTTTAGAATCTACCACTTTTATGTGTAAAATATTAAAGTGCAGCCTGCATTTTTTTTCTCCTCATGTTTAAATTTAGCTGAAGACCGCTGAGGACAGCCGCTCACCCACTTTTCGGGGGTCCAGAAGGTGCATTAGGGGGGCGCGAGAGGAAAGATGTAACGGTGGTCTAATGGAGTAATAATTCATATTAAAAATAAATGTGTTTTTTTACACAAAAATAGAGACACGTTGTTAAGATTACAATTTAAAATTCAATATGTCAGCTAACAGCTAACGTCAGCTACCAGGTGGACATCTGAAGCTATCACCACTGTACAGTTATGATTGTATTTAATGTAATGTAATAAACTGGAACGCGTGCAGTGGTATTGACTGAGAGGCATTTAAAATCCGAGTTGCATTGAACCCACCAGAAGACTCCCAGAGGTGTGGACACTAGCTTTCACACCTTTACCGATCGTATAAACACCTGCAGGCCACCGTTGTTCTGGAGTTCCCTGGTGGAGGCGACGGACGGGCACTACGGGGGTCAAAGGGCACTGTGGCCTGTTGGAGACCAGCGGCTCCTCGGCTTCTTTTTACCACAACACACCCTTTATTTTATTAAATACTTTTGATTTTTACTTTTTGATCGGCGATGTCCCCGGCGTTTCTTCATAATTAGAACACAACAAATAGAAACGGGCAGTTAATACTCACTGCGTTGCCACGACAACATTTAACGTCACGCAAACTGTTCTGTCATTGGTCCAACGTGAACGCGGCTATGAAGACCTTTTCAGTGTGGGGGTTTGGGGGTGAATGGACAAATCAGTTAAGGCTCCTTTGGATACTGATGTGTTTGATTCCGATAGGACTGATGGATCGAACACCGACGGCACCGATTCAGCGACGATGTTCCACATCTGAGAGTTGATACAGGCCGAACACGAGCAGGGAGCCAAATCTCTTCTTAACTTGAGGGGGGGGAGTTAATCCATAAGTACGTCCCAGCAGCCCCTTAAACGCTAACATCCCTCATCACACGTCTCCAGATCCACCGGCATTAAAAAGGATCTCTCAGGATTGTCGCTCATGATTAGCATCTTGTTGCTGCGCCGCTGCTAACGCCGAATCAAAAGAACCCGACTTCCTCTTCAGGGTTCACACCGGAGAGGTCGTCTGAAGGTCGTCTGAAGGTCTTCTAAGCAGCCGCTATGTACATTTATTATCTCAAATATATATATGTATATGTATATATATATACACCGTAGTAATAAACCAGCTGCCACGTCGAGGCCTTTTTCCCGCCGCAAATTCACTTCAATTGATTTGTTGATATCGCAAAAATCACACATTTTGCCTCGGGGGGACGCGTCCACGAAATTGATCCTGTGACTTTGAAAGAGCAGGAAAACCAACAAAGGTCCTCGTCCTCCAAACTGAAACCACTACAGAAATGATCCGCGCAAATGGACAGCTCGTCTCTCCGGACGTGGTCGAGGAACCAGTGAGAGCGTCTGAAAGTGGCCGTGACGACCGGAGGAAACAACGGCGTTCCTCATCGGCATCATCGACGCCGCTGGTGGAGGTTCTGGTATCATGGTGACCCCGGACACCACCATCATGTAGACTTCATAAGAGGAGCCGGTCTGGCCGTGATGGACTCGGGGGGATTATGTATTTATGAATTGGCGCTCGGAGGGAGGCCGCCAGGAGCGTCTCACGTGGAGGAGAAAGCAGCTGAAGGACTCCTCGTGTCTGAGAGGACACTCTCAGCCCCATCGAGGGGGTGAGACAGCAGGACCGAATCCCCGGCGTCTCCAGGAGATCTCGGCTGTGCTTCAGTTCCTCTCGTCTCAGAGGAGGGCGGGTCTCATCGCGGGCAACGTGAGACCCGCCCGGCGGCGAGGACGACGCAGAAAGAATAAATCTCAGCTGCCGTCGTGGTTTTCCTCCAAACGACAAACGACTGAACAGACGAGGTTTAACATTCGGGATTAGTGTCATTGGTCAACATCTGCAGGATGCAAGGAGGCGGGACCAAATGCCCAGATGGAAGCTAAGCTAACCCAGCTAGCACCTGAGGCTACTCCACTACCCAGCATGCCCCTGGCTGCCTGGTGTCACATCTTCACCGAGACGCGGATCCATCCCAGCTGCTCCCTGTGGTGGACGCCGGGACACAGAGCAGCACTCTGATTGGTCCAGAGGAGATGGACAACTAATTACCTGTCACCCTATTGGACAAGTGATTACCATCATCGAGGACTCTGCTGGAACCCTCAGACCAGAACAGCAGACACACAAACTCCCGGTAACGTTCTCACAGAGCTCCTCGGCCGTGTCCCCCGACGCAGACGCTGTCTCCATGACAACGCCACGAGGACGCAACAGAACCCTGCGTTTGGCTCAATGAGTGTGTCTTGTGAACTAATGAGTCAACTTGTTGCTGGAGCAGATGTGAGGGAACATCTGACCTCATGGGGAGGAAACTGCGACTGATTAACGACTATTGATTCCAACGTCAGTCACTTTCCTGATTACTTTCTGGATTGAGGCCAAACAAACAACAACAACACGTCTTCATTTACTCAACCAGTCGACATCCAAATATGAACGGGTCTATTTCACTACTCCCCCTCTCTCCCTCCCCCCTGTATGCTTTGTACATACTGTGTTCCTCCCCCGTTCGCCCAGAGGAGCAGCGTTCACGGTGTTTTGTCCCCCAGGCAGAGACACTTAGAGGTCTCTCATGTCGGTCTCTCTTGTGCGTCTCCTCGGTCCTTTGTTTCCGGATGAATAAGATGCTGAGAACCTTAATGGACCCCCTCTCCCCCTCCCTCCCCCGTCTAAAGGGCGAGAGAACCTCTGGTCTGGTTCATAACTCCTCCTCCACGTCTACGTGTCTCCTGAAGGTCCTCGTCCTTCTCAGTGTGCTTATGACGAGAGCTTCTGACCCGCGTCGGGTCATCGAGGGTTCGGACTTCATGTTCCTGATTTCAGGAACATGAAGGTAGCAGGTTTTCCTCTTTCTTTGGGATCATGCTCTTAAGTTCTGGTGTTCTTCTGTTGTGCAGCACATGCCGGCTGGAGGCTGAGCGCACATCACCATGTCATCCTGTGGGTTTTTTGTGGATGAACATCTTGAATTCTCCTGTATTTCATCGTTTTATGGTTCATAACTGGAGCGTTTTCCTCATCGAGGTCTGGTTTATTTCAGCTTGGTTCCGTGAAGATATTCAGTGGTATGAAACCTCTATATTTGATGAAAACAAGCATTTTTTGACATTCTTGCATGAGGAAGTAACACTCATCAGTACGAACAGTCCAGAATGAATGAATGAATGAATGAATGAAGCTGTGGAGTTATGGGATGTAAGAGCTCCTGAAGAAGACTTCTGGATGAGAAGATTATGGCCGACGTGATGAAGATACTACGGGTGGATCAAAGGATCAAAGAGTAGAAATCGACATGAAACGTCATCACTACATTAAGAGGAGTGATTATTTAATAAAAGAGTAGATATCAAGGTGAAATGGAATGAAGACTCCTCTCGTTAATATAAATACGTCACTGTCATAGAAGAGGAAATAAAGCAGAAGATCTTCACATTTGGAGGCTGGAATCACACGTGTTCTTTCAGAAATGGACTCACAAGGAATAATTGTCGCCAATATATTGAACTTTTCCTCTCGCCGTAAATAAGAACCAAACCTCAACAAACACAAGGAAGTATTATGAGACCAGCTTCATACTATAAAACCCAGACAGTCATTATGATTAATAACTGGATAGAATGTGAGCCAACTGAACAAACAATGTTCTTAATTAAGAAAAGAAATAAAGTATTCTGCCCATTTAGCATAAGAAATAAGAAAATTTAAATAAAGATAAATATGCAGGTTATTTAATGGAGGATATCCGGTGCAAAGTGCTGATATAAACTAATAAACCAGCAGGTTTCACAATAGGATTAAATAATAAAACAGTAGGTTCAATGATTATAAAATCATTAGTTTGATGAATGAAATCTCGCGTTTCCTATGAGTCAGTTTGTTATCGCTCAAAGTGTAAAGCATCACATTAAAATCTTACCTGCATGAGGGACGCGTCCTAAATAAAGTTCATCAACGTGGAGCCAAAATGAACACACTGCTCACGGAGCTTCCCGAGACCCCACGTGACAGTAGAATATGTTTTTATAAAAAGAGGTTGTTTTTTATCTAAAAAAGATGTGGTAGACAACAGGAGTAAAGTCCTCCGCGGCGGTCCACAGGAGAAGCTGTGAGATGTCCTCTCAGCTGCGGCGCCTCTCCTCACGGAGACCAAAGAGCAGCGCGGCGGCGAGAGGACAATCTCCCACTCACCGACTAAACGGAGACCAGAGAGGAGCGCAGTGGCAAGAGGACAATCTCCCACTCACCGACTGAACGGAGACCAGAGAGGAGCGCGGTGGCAAGAGGACAATCTCCCACTCGCCGACTAAACGGTGACCAAAGAGCGGCGTGTTGGCAAGAGGACAATCTCCCGCTCACAAACGCGCTCACTTCTAGGCAGGGGGGGAAATGACGCAGAGGGTTTTGAAGGGTTTATGTTTCACTTCGGCATCGAATCAAGACAAATGTTGAAATAAAAATAACATAGTCAACTGCTTTTTGAAGACAACAATGTTTAAAATACACACTTTCACAATTCTATCCCACTATATGTATACATCGTTTATCAATTTATTTTATGAAAACCGTCATTACACATTTAAAATCATGGGTTATTGCGTATTCTTTTCATAAAACGTATGTGCACGCACACACAAGTTGATATAAAACTGCAAGCTGTGAAATTATTTGTGTATGTCATTTAATACCAAAATATGAATAAAATATGAATTACATATACGTTGTTTCGTTTCACTGATGCTTGTTATTATCTAATTTGCCTCCACATACGAGCGCCCACAATTCCCGCGAGCACCTGAACACAGCAGCAGCAGAAAGGGGCAGGGCGACCCGTTTTGCGTCATGACGTCAGTATTATTTTATGCACTTCCCGGAAGTGTTCATCGTTGATTGTTTAGAACTGTCGCTTTTCCCGCCTTGCGGTTTGAGAAAGAAAACAACAGCAACCGACCAAAGATGAAAAAGACCGAAAAGATCCTTCACCTCAAGAGCTGCCGCGGCCGGAAGCTGCGTGTCGTGCGAGAGCATTACCTGCGCGAGCGCGTCCCCTGCTACAGCGGCCTGTGCCAGGCGGACTGCGACAACAGCGGTAAACAACACAACGCGCACACAGCGCCGGTAAACAACACAACGCGCACACAGCGCCGGTAAACAACACAACGCGCACACTGCACCGGTAAACAACACAACGCGCACACAGCGCCGGTAAACGACACAACGCGCACACAACAGCGGTAAACAACACAACGCGCACACAGCGCCGGTAAACAACACAACGCGCACACAACAGCGGTAAACAACACAACGCGCACACAGCGCCGGTAAACAACACAACGCGCACACAACAGCGGTAAACAACACAACGCGCACAAAGCGCCGGTAAACAACACAACGCGCACAAAGCGCCGGTAAACAACACAACGCGCACACAACACCGGTAAACAACACAACACGCACAAAGCGCCGGTAAACAACACAACGCGCACACAACACCGGTAAACAACACGCACACAACAGCGGTAAACAACACAACGCGCACAAAGCGCCGGTAAACAACACAACGCGCACACAACAGCGGTAAACAACACAACGCGCACAAAGCGCCGGTAAACAACACAACGCGCACACAACAGCGGTAAACAACACAACGCGCACAAAGCGCCGGTAAACAACACAACGCGCACACAACACCGGTAAACAACACGCACACAACAGCGGTAAACAACACAACACGCGCCGGTAAACAACGCTGGTAAACAACACAACACGCACAAAACACCGGTGAACAACACAACACCGGTAAACAACACAACGCCGGTAAACAACACAACACGCATACAGCACCGGTAAACAACACAACACGCACAAAAACACAACACGCATACAACAAAACAACACGCACACAACAGCGGTAAACAACACAACACGCACACAGCACCGGTAAACAACGCTGGTAAACAACACAACACGCACAAAACACCGGTAAACAACACAACACGCACAAAACACCGGTAAACAACACAACACGCACAAAACACCGGTAAACAACACAACACGCACAAAACACCGGTGAACAACACAACACCGGTAAACAACACAACGCCGGTAAACAAAAACGCACAGCACACAACACAACACGCACAAAACACAACGCGAACAACACCGTAAACAACACGCACACAACAGCGGTAAACAACGGTAAACAACGCTGGTAAACAACACAACACGCACAAAACACCGGTGAACAACACAACACGCACACAACATCGGTAAACAACGCTGGTAAACAACACAACACTGACAAACACACCGGTGAACAACACAACACGCACACAACAGCGGTAAACGCAGCGGTAGGACCCGCACTCTCCGTTCTGCATGTGATAAACTGCTTGTTCCTCCTCACTGAGAGCAAAACACTCGACTAGATCTCCACTCTTTGCTGTCCTGCTCCTAAATGGTGGAAGGAGGTCTCTGAAGACACCAGGACCACAGAGAGCCTTCACATCTTCAGACTAAAGACACACCTCTTCACACTCTACCTCCACTAACACACTAACTAACTGTAGCACTTACATTGGACTTATAATGGTTCTTATCTACAGCAAGTTGTACATCGGCTTATTTGATGAAATCACACTTTCTTGTTTGTTTCCTTGGCGTTGAAATGCACTTATTGTCGCTTTGGATAAAAGCGTCAGCTAAATGACACGTGATGTGATGTGATTACACGTGATGTGATGTGATGACATGTGATGACATGTCATGTCATGTGATGGAGAATCCGCTGTGGTCTCCTCCAGGGGCCAAAGTGCTGCCGGGGGACCTGACCCACTACGTGGTGCCGGACGTGGCCGTGGTTCTGGACTACCTGGAGGTTCTGGAGTTCCGGGAGCTGCGGGGCGTCGTCTTCACCCAGACCGCCTGCCAGGCCGTGCAGCACGTCAAAGGTCGCAGGTACGCCCGCGTCGCACAGCAGCTTCCTGTCCAGCCAGTCGGCCCGCGTGGTTCTCAGAGAGACCTGCAGCTCCTTTGGAACCGCCGCAGAGGTCACCGGGTCACATTTAATTTGTTGACACGTGTGTGTGTGTGTGCGTGTGTGTGTGTGTGTGTGTGTGTGTAGGCAATACAACCGTCTGCGAAACCTTCTCAAAGACCCTCGACACGACTGTGTGCTCTTCGCCAACGAGTTCCAGGAGTATTCGTACTGTCCGCGGGAGAAGGGGGAGAGGCAGGAGGAGTGGCAGACCAGGTGGGTGTGCGTCTCCTCACACGATTCACATTCAACCTGCCAGAGACGATGATGGTCCACTTCTACACGGCCATCGTGGAGTCCGTCCTCTGCTCCTCCATCAGCGTCTGGTACGCTGCAGCCACGGCCGAGGACAAGGGCAGGCTGCAGCGTGTCCTCCGCTCTGCAGAGAGGCTGATCGGCTGCAATCTGCCGTCCCTGCAGGACTTGTTCGCTTCCAGGTCTCTGAAGCAGCTAAAAAGATGGTAGCCGACCCCTCTCACCCCGACAGAACCTGTTTGTGCCCCTTCCATCTGGCAGGAGGCTGAGGTCCATCAGGACTAAGACCTCCTCAACAGAGCCGGACCCCCACTGACTGACTCTGACATCCCACCGGTCACTTTCTGTTCGCTGGTGCACTTTATTTTGTAACTTTAAAAGATTTTTTTGAAACTCCTTTATTTTTAAACTAACACATTAACCTATAGCATCTTATTATAGTTCATTCCTTTTGCACTATGTTGTCTGTCTTGTTGTCGTACTGCCTGTTGTTACGCACACACACACACACACACACACACACACACACACACACACACACACACACACACACACACACAGTATTACTATTCTTTTCTTCTGTTGAAATAGAAACGTGACGCCTTGTTGACTGTTTGACGCTGATTCTTTTTTCTAAATTCATTTTTATGCAGAAAGACGGATAAAAAAACAAAAACAAAATCTCAACATTCAAACCTGAGAAAACGATCAATCGATGCGCGCGTGAAGGCGCTTTAGCCTCATTTGCATAATCATCACCAATGCATTGTGGATCCAACGGTCGTCCGCTGCAGAGATTAACCGGCGTCCTGGAAGCTTCCTGTTGGGGGAAGCGATCTTTGCAGGCAGTAAAGTCGCGCTTAGCAACGTGATTTCTGTCCCGATGAAGATTTAATTATGCGGATCGACGTGCTCCAGCGGTGTTACGCTTTATGTCGTCCCCAAACTTTTTACTCTCCCGTCTAAGGACTTTTATCGCAGTGATCAACAGGTGCTTGATGACTGAACACAGGATGTGAAAGTTGAAGCTGTACTACATTGTGTGTCTGTGTGCGCGCGCGTAGGTGTGTGTACTCCACTGCCGTGTGGTACTACAACCATCTGGCCGGTATGAAGGACGTGGTGATGATCACGGAGGACCAGGCGGCCGCGGCTCGGTACGGCAGCCTCAACGCCGGAGTCTACGTCATCTCCGTCCGGGTACGCCGCTCTGACGCCGCGCTGACGCCGCGCTGACGGCCGTTGTTTCCCGGAGGTCTCTGGAGACGCGTCGTCACTCGTGTCCCTCTTGTGCAAAACCAGGACTTCCTGGTGAACTTCCTGCCGGAGCTGACGGCGGCCCACGGCCTGTACGCCGCCGTGTCCCAGGCGCTGCAGGAGAAGGAGAGCGAGGTCGCCGAGAAGAAGGAGTTCGCCGAACATCTGCCCGCCGAGGTCCTGGAGGCCGGCGTCAAGTCCGGCCGCTACGTGCAGGTGCAGCTACCAGTCCACCAGCGCGGCTTTTCATGTTTGTGCCCGGCAGCTGTTCTGATGACCCCCTCCCTCCCTCCCCCCTCCCCTTCAGGGCACTCTGAATGTCAGCAAGCACCGGGCGCACAGCGAGGCGTCCGTCACCGCCGAGGGTTTGTCCACCAAGAACTCAGGTGCAGAGCCACAGCAGCAGGACTCACCTCGTCGGACGGATCTGTCTTCCATCAGTCCTAAACCCCCTTCCCCCTCCCCCTACGGTCTCTTTGTCTCGCCCCCCCAGATCTAAGTTGGGGCGTGTTGGTCTGCGGCGCCAAGAACCGCAACCGGGCCGTGCACGGCGACGTGGTGGTGGTGGAGCTGCTGCCGAGGGGCGAGTGGCGAGGGAGGGACTCGGCTCTGGCCGAAGGCCCCGGGGGTGGGGGGGCGGAGGAGAAGCGCGGCGAGGACGCCGACAGGAAGCCGATGCCCACAGGTGAGGTCGCGACTCGTCAATGCTGGAGTCGGTTCGGCGATGAGCCACTGAGCCCGCGGGTTTCCACGGAAACGAGTGAATGGACGACGACGACGACGACGCGTCTTTAGGCAAACGTCCAGAAGCAAAGTTGCTTTCCGACACCAAATGAGTCCCGTCTGTCTGACCCTGAATCCACAGGCCGCGTCGTCGGCGTCCCGCAGAGGAACTGGAGGGACTACGTGGTGACCTTCCCCCCCCGAGAAGGACCCCAGGCCCAGAGCAGGAACACCCAGCGCCTCCTGGCCGTCCCCTGGGACCACCGCATCCCCAAGATCCGCGTCAGCACCCAGCAGGCCGACGCCCTGCAGGTGTGGTCCCAGCTCGCACGAGGCCCGATGTCGTGGTTGAGTCCTTCGCTACTGTGAGAATGAAACCCCCCTCCCCCTGTCCCCCACAGGACCACAGGGTGGTGGTGCGCATTGATTCCTGGGAAAGCTCGTCGCTGTACCCCAACGGCCACAGCGTGCGCGTGCTGGGTCGGGCCGGGGAGCTGGAGACGGAGGTCCAGACCATCCTCATCGAGAACGGCATCCACGTGCCCCCGTTCTCCGACGCGCAGGTGAGACGGGAAGGGGGTGTGACCTCCGCGACCCCCCACCCCGCAACCTCAATCTCACATTTCATGTCATTTATTTTGTAGTTTGCTGTTTTTATTCCGTCTCCCTGGAAGTTGTTTATTGAAATAAAGATTTCATGTTTATATTTAGGAGGCTCATCTCACCCGTATCGTGTTATATTATTAAATATTAAAGCGTAACACTTTCTTCACTAAAATATGCGTTTATGCGGGGGACTCACCAGCACCACATGACATCATTATAAAGGTGTGAGCAGAACCCTCGAGGGTTCAGATGAATCCTTTCCTGAGGCCAAAGGTCACTTTGTTTTAATCCCACAGATTAATGGAGTTTTATTTTATTAAGGTAGAGAGAGAGCGCCGCCGCCCCACACCTGGTGAGTTAACCACCTGTCCCTCCCCAGCTGAGGGAGCTGCCGGCGAGCTCCCCCGAGCGGCCGTGGGCGGTGGACGCGGCCCAGGCGGCGCAGCGGCGGGACCTGAGGCGGAGCCACCTGGTGTTCAGCGTCGACCCGCTGGGCTGCGAGGACGTGGACGACGCCCTGTCGGTGCGCCGCCTCGCCGGAGGGACGCTGCTGGAGCTCGGTGTCCACATCGCCGACGTCACCCACTTCGTGGCCGAGGGCTCGCTCACCGACCTGGAGGCTCGAGCCCGGTGAGCTGAGGGAGGCCGTGGGGGGGGGGGTCTGTGACGCCCCCCCAGAGAGGACGGACTGGAGCTCATGATGGGATCAAGACAGAATATACAAATAAACTCTTCTTCTTCTCCTCTTCAGGGCGACGACGTACTACCTGGCCGACCGGCGCTACGACATGCTGCCGGCTGTGCTCAGCGCGGACCTCTGCTCTCTGCTGGGGGGGGTCGACAGGTCAGCCGACGCCTCCTGGTTTCTGCTCGGCGTCCTGAGCCGCTCCTTCGCGTTCCAAACCGAACAAAAACCTGCCTCGCACAATGGCGGGTAAATCCCATGTGACCCTGTGACCCCGCCCGCAGGTACGCGATGAGCGTGGTGTGGGAGCTGGACGCGCAGACCCTCGCCGTGGAGAAGGTGTGGTACGGGCGCACGCTGGTGCGCTCCTCCTACCAGCTCCACTACGAGCTGGCCCAGGCGCTGCTGGACGGGGGGGCGGCCGAGGTGCCGGAGCTGCGCGGGCTCGGGCCCGCGGAGAGGGACGCCCGGCTGGCGGAGCTCACCGGGGCTCTGGAGACGCTGACCCGCGTGGCCAGGCACCTCCGGGCCCACAGGGACCAGGGGGGGGCGCTGGAGCTGGAAGGGGTGGAGGTGAGAGTGGTTCCTCCGTCCTTCAAAATAAAAGAGCAGATGCGCGTAAAAACGGCCACGTGAGGATTAATTAGCAAATAAAAAGCATCTAAACCAGGATTTAAATTCGTCCCTCGTCCCGTGTCCCTCAGGTTCGAGCCCAGCTGGACGAGCAGAGGAACATCACGGCGCTGGTTCCCCGTCAGCCGCTGGAGGTCCACGAGACCGTGGCCGAGTGCATGATCTACGCCAACCACTGGGTGGCGCACAAGATCCAGGAGGCCTTCCCCCACCAGGCCCTGCTGAGGCGCCACCCGCCCCCCCGCCAGGAGTTCTTCAGCCAGCTGGTGGAGAGCGCCGCGGCCCGGGGGTTCACCGTGGACACCAGGTGGGTGCTCGAGGGGCCCGGCGGGCTTCCCCCAGAACAACTGAGAGAAGACAGATGATAACGACATCATCAGCTGTTCCTCCGCGGCTCCATTCTATCGCCATAGCAACTTGTTTTGGGGAAAAGGTTCTGCATTACTTGTATTCCTGCCCGGGTGCACGGTCGTGTTCTGACCGGTACGCGTGTTCCTCCAGGTCCAACAAGGCCCTGGCGGACTCTCTGGATCGCGCTGTGGACCCACGGGACCCGCTGGTGAACAGGATGCTGAGGATCATGGCCACATCTGCCATGTCGCAGGCCGTGTACTTCTCCACTGGGCTGCAGTCCCAAGACCAGTTCTACCATTACGGTACCCACTCCGGACGCTGGTTTCACCCAATGGGAATCCTCTGCGTTTTAACCACATCTCCTCTACACCTGTTCCACTCGTGCACCACCTGGAGGCCTCCAAACCTTCACCACGACAACATCCACTTCCTGTTTGTTTTAGGACTGGCGCTGGACCGCTACACTCACTTCACCTCGCCCATCCGTCGCTATGCCGACGTGGTGGTGCACCGGCTCCTCACCGCCGCCATCGCCGTGGACGAGGGTCGTGACCCCGGCAGAGCCGTGGCCAGCAACAAAGACCTGGAGGAGACGACCCGTCACATCAACAACAAGAACCGGGTCGGTGCCCGTTTCTCCTTTAGCTGTAGGTGAATAAACTCCCTCTGACCTTTTGACCTCTGTGACCCCTCCCTCCAGGCCTCCCAGCAGGCCCAGAAGCTGTCCACAGAGTTGTTCCAGTGTCTCTACTTCAAGGAAAGAGACCCTCAGTCGGACCAGCGCTGCCTCGCGGACGCCGTCATCTACTCCATCCGAGACAACGGCGTGTTGGTGTTTGTCCCGGAGTACGACCCCCCTCTCGTTGAGTCGTATGTCATCACCTTTTTAAAAGGATGAAGACAGCATCTCTTCCTCTCCCCCCCCTGCAGGTACGGAGTTAAAGGGCCGGTGTACATGAAGAATCGGGAGGGTCAGGTGGTGGCGGCCGGAGAGGGCGGTCTCTGTGAGTGGCAGAGCGGCGCCGTGCGGCGTCAGTCTGACCGCATCAGCACCACGTCCAGCTGCGGCACCTCCACCTTCCGCCTGTTCGACCACATCACCGTGAGTGTCGATTTATTCGTTTTATGCTTTAGAAAACTTTCAAAGCATCTAATTTATTTACATAATATTTGTAAAGCAATGTATTACTTTGTGTGCACATTATAAACTTTCGTATTCTTTTTAAAGCTTAAAGAATTACTCTTCACACATTGAGCTCTGGCCTCCCCGCAGCATGTTCATCTGACGTCGTGTCCTCCGCAGGTCTGCGTCTCCACCCACTGCCACGCCGACGCCCTCCACCTGGAGGCGGTGAGCAACCGGCCCCACCGCGGCGCCGAGCCCAAGCGGCCCGGCGCGCAGGGCCGCAGCCAGCTGGTGCAGGAGGTGGTGCGTCTGGCCGAGGAGGCGTCCCAGCAGGCCCGGGAGAAGGCGGCCCGCCGGCCCAAGCTCTCCAGAGAGGAGCGAGAGTTCAGCCAGAGCCAGACGCCCAATCTGTACTCCCTCCTGGAGGAGGTCCGGGAGCTGGCGCTGCTCGACCTGGAGGCCGTGTCGCAGGTTGCTGCGGCAACCGCGTGAAGCTGCCATGTTTTTAAATGGCCGACTTCACAAAACTGGATCATTTGTGTTAATATTTAACATGAAATGATGATCTGGTTCAAACTATTACGAACAGTATTTTTATCAGTGTGAGTATTATTATAAAAGACTACGGCCAATATTTGTTTATTATAAAAGGTGAACTTTTATTGATCATCAGACATTCATATTACCGATAATAAAATGTGACGTACAGACCCTACGAATAATTATACATTATAAAACGGGGACTTTTGAAGAATATTTCTGTGCGCCCAAACCCGCAGCGTTAGTCTCCGTCCTCACGGTCCTCGCTGAGGACGGGTTCCTGCTCTCTCTCGCTGCGGGGGGGTCCGGCAGGAGGCTCAGAGTCTGTGTGGGGAAGCTGGCTGGGCTCTTCTTCTTCTTCTGCTTCCTGTTGCTGCGTGCTGCTGGCTGGCTCCACCCCCTCAGCCCGATCTTCAGGACTGTTGACTCTTGCGGATGAGACGGATTTGGCTTCATCTGCCGACGGGTCTGGAGGGAGACATTTTACATCTGATGTCATTCAATGTTTCCCTAAATTACGTATATTCCAATCCGTCTCTTGAGTGGCGGCAGAACAATAGTCACACGCTTCAACAAAAACACCCGGATTATTTTTATTTTAAGATAATTAAGATTATGATATTTGTCTTCATGCAATTTCCAATGAAGTCCCGAAATAATGTGTTCATACACTCATAAAACCAGAATAGCGTTTTCTATTTTACAATATTCAGTCAGCCAAAACCACCAGGATGCGTTTTGCGGCACGCAAAGCGTTGTGTTGTTCTGACCCACAATCCTTTGCACAGAAGTACGAACACAAAGTTCCATTCAACAGCACGTTCTAAGTCAAATGAAAGCAGCTGTGCTCCCAAACACCCTCACAAGTCACATAGCTGAGTCACTAAAGTCCACCTGTGTCACATGATCAGTCACATGACCTAGGTAATTATCAAACGACCAATCAGAACAGACAGAGTTAAACGTTATAGTAACGGTTTGATGTTGTTGAAATATTCTAAACTGATGTGGATGCAGCCGTGCGTCTCCATCATTTGACGTCCTCTCACCGCACGGCTGCTGCTGCTGGCGGGTCAGCCTCCTCTCCAGGGCCCGCCGGCGGTTCTGCTCCATGCGTTCACGCTGCTCCTCCGTCATGCTGGGCGGAGCTTGTGGGGGGGGCGGAGCCGGAGTGGAGTGGACCGGAGGCGGCAGGTTGGTGAAGCTCGAGCTGTTGAAGGGATCCGGATCGGCCAGAAGTTGAGCCTCTGGATCTGCTGCTGCTGCTTCACCTGAACCGAGACGCATCAAAGGGAGCGTTTAGTTGTACGGGACTCGCTGAGAACTCGTCCATGTGGCTTCAGCGCCGAGGTCTTTCTCAGCCAGCGTTAATTTTGGCAGCTATTTTTGATTTAGTCTTAAGTAGAAAAATGCATATTAGTTTTAGTCACATTTAGTCATTTTAATCCTTCTTAGTTTTAGTCCCATTTAACAGCCACATTAAACTCATTCTCTTCCCTTCTCAGGCCCTGTGGTGTGTCTACAGCTGCATAACAGTCTAGCTTGCAGTAGTTGGTTGTCCATTAGATGTCCCTCATAGGACAGGTCTATAGATGTCCCTCATAGGACAGGTCTATAGATGTCCCTCATAGGACAGGTCTATAGATGTCCCTCATAGGACAGGTCTATAGATGTCTCTCATAGGACAGGTCTATAGATGTCCCTCATAGGACAGGTCTATAGATGTCCCTCATAAGACAGGTCTATAGATGTCCCTCATAGGACAGGTCTATAGATGTCCCTCCTATAGGACAGGTCTATAGATGTCCCTCATAGGACAGGTCTATAGATGTCCCTCATAGGACAGGTCTATAGCAGGTCGGCAAACGTTTTGACTCGCGGCCACAGTGGGTTGTAAAATGTGACGGAGGCCAAGAACAAACGGTTGAAGTGTTTGTGTGAGCTGATATAAATGACATGTGAAACATCATCACATGAAAGGATTTGGATTTTAACAAATAGCAAAGTATTTATTTGCAAGGAAATTTAACAAATTGGCAAAGGTGTAACAAGTTCATGAGGACCAGGGACCTAAACGCAACACTTTGTTGTCTTTGTCTGTTTACTTGCAATGCTTTTGACACATGGTCCTTTATTGTTTCCACTGTCCCAACTAAAGAGACCTTAACGTCCTACAATCGCTGCAATACATGATTTTTTTGGCTTCAGAACCTGCAATGAGTTCATCACGTTAGACGCGTTTGTGACGGAGCGTCTCATCCAGCCGAGGAAACGCTGCCTGCCGTCGCCAGAGAACAGAGCAGAAAGGTCCGACGGTCTTTAAATGTGTCTTCATTGTGACTTCGTCTCGTTAACGAAAGTTAGAATAGATTTAGTCATAGTTTTTATTTTTTAAGATCGTTATCGTCTTAAGTCTTGGAAAAAAGGTTTGTTAACGAAAAATGTTCATCATAGTTTTCGTCGACAAAATGAACACTGTTTCTCACATAACAAAATACACCTGACCTCTCACGGATGGTACTGATGTTAGGAAAGCTCCACTGTAGGATTTGGAAACGTTTGGAAGTGGAGCAGAACCACTATAAATGTATCTGTGATATAAGCTTTGTGGTGTTTTCATTGAGATACATTACAATGATCATAGTGAGTTTGTTGTGGGATTCGTAAATTATATTCGGACATATTTCACATTTACTAAATATTTCAATTTATTTAACATGTTTTTAAAATGCAACCCCCCCACCCCATATAGCTGAATTTAGTGAATAACTGGTGCCAGACTTTGACATTGGCCTTATGGAAATAAGAAAAACGTTTTCCTCTCTTACCCCCCATGAAGTCTTCGTGGGTCAGCGGCATGTCCAGTCGAATACGCTTGAGACAGGTCTGCAGGAAACAAAAGGAAACATGAAATGACTCCTAATGTTAAAGGTCATTTGAATGAGATGAGGGGCCGTGCTGTCTTCTTCCCACCTGCACTTCCTTCTTGTTGCCCAGCTTCTCCACTTTGTCCACAAAATCCTCAAACTGCAGTTTGGGGTACAACCTGTGAGCCCAGTTCTCCATCTTCTGCATCAGCAGCCGCAGGTCCTCGGCCTGGAGGAAGCGAGCACACACAAACGCCACGAGGCGCGTCGGCTCAATGTTACGTGATAAGTTCCGGTCAGCCGTGAGCGACTCGCCGGCTCTCACCTCGTGGCCTTTGCCTTTGAAACGGACGTTGTCGAACAGGGTTCGTAGAGCCGGAAGTCCTCGTTCTGAGGTCAGCCTGAAGGAAAATGTACAAGAACTCATTGGATTCAATGTTCACACATAAAACAAATATTAACGAGGGCAAATTGAAAATTTTTAAATCGAAATAACTAAATCTGGAGCTGTAGATTTCAAGTGGAGCTAGAATGAGATGACGTCCCGGCGTCTGAGGTCCTTCCAACCCATCACAGACGTGGCTGAGGGCCGAGGTACCTCTGAGAGTCCAGCTTGGGTTGCGGCCTTTTTACTCCTCGCCTCTTAGAAGCCGGGACGTCGGCCAGCTTGGACCCGTCGGCGTCGTCCTCTCCTGCATTAACCACAGCACATGACCGCTGCTCCGTCAGCATCTCAAGTCAACATCCTTCTGTCGAGTCTCTCCACCTTCTAGGTGTCGGCTGGATGTTAAGTCGACTTTCTCACCATCGTCGAAAGGCTCTGCGGCCTCCTGTCCTCCGTGGCCCGGGGAGTGAGGGGGCGGCAGGGGGGCGAAAGTCTCGTCCTCCATGCTGTCAAAGTCCCGGAGGTCAGACAGGCTTTTGGCCATGGTGAGCGACTACTGGAGGAAAGGTGTTCAATATAATGAACTAGAACTATCAGAGCGCTTCCCAACGACACACAGAAAAGAGAAAAACTAAAAACTAAACACGATAACTAAACAAAAGTGTAACAATCAAAGAAAGGTTTTCGACTTAATTAAGTCCACTGATTTATTTGACTAATTACAGAACGAGAAGTTTATTTAAGTTCCTGCAGAAAAGAAGTGACGATCTGTTGATTTATTTTGGTGGTTTGGCTGAGATTATACTTACACTTTAATATTACATATACATGTTAATGGTATATCTGTAGTCACTTATTTAAAATATATACTATAATCCATTCATATTAACGTTATACATGCGTTTCTTTCACTAACGGTATTTGTGTATAACGTTAACAGCTTAAGTGAGAGTAACTTAAGTAACATTGAATTCAATAAAACCAAAACAAGACGACAACGATGCAACATACAAAACATATTTGACTAGTGAACAATCTTCAAAGCCACGTTAGATAAACGCAAAGTGAGAAGAATTTTTCCTCCTTAAAGCCGTAAGTTTCAGTAGGTTCGCTAAACACCACTAAGCTAGCATTGTGCTAACACTGTGCTAACTTTACTTTAGCTAGCTTAGCTCAGCTGACATGTAAGTTATCTTCTGTCAACGAAACAGTAAAACAAATCGAGTCAACTACAAGTGAAGGAAATACGCATAGCGTTTAATTATATACGACGTAATTGTTTAAACTGAAGACGTATAACATTTTAATATTTATTTACCGGTCACAAGCTGTCCGTTCAGCCAAGCAACAAGTGCTATCAAGCTAGCAGGCACCACTTCCGGTACAAAGATGTTCTTTCTTTCAAGATAAACTCCCACAGATTCATTATTAATTCAATAACATAACAATACGTAACGACAAAATACTAATGTAGAGACGTTTTAGGTGGCAGAACAAACGTGTATTAAGTTGGATGGGCTAATTATCCTAATTATCCCAGGACTGGTATTTCTAAATCAGGGCAGTGACTGGATGTGACTATGATTCCCTGTTTTTTAACGTCAATTTAATGTGAACATGATTGAGTTATGAACAATAGTTTAATTCATGACAAAAACATTAAATATTTTAAACTATGATTACATCATTTTTATGTTGGTTCCTCCTTTTTAGAATTGGGGCTCTTACTTTGAAGGATGAAACGCTTTGCAGGAAAAGGTGCTTTTTGTGATTTATCTGATCAATTGAATCAATAAGCAGCTTTACAAACTGAGCTTTGAAGGGGAACGAGCTCAATCAACAACAGGAAGCTGGAAGACAAAACGTCGACTAATGGAGATTAGACCAACATTTAGATAAAGATCTGTAGTCTTTTCACAAAATGATATTAGACGTTAAAATATAATATCGGATCATAAGATTCATATCGTTCCAACTGGTTATCTACTTTCTAAAGTATGTTTTGTTGTTTGTGTATTCCATTATTGATTATAGATTGACAGTTTATGAAGCATCAGCATTAATATATATAAAAATATATATATATACATACACACACACCTAACCCCTAATTGCTCCCTGGGCAAAAATGTAAATAGCCATGGGTTATATGTCAATGTCAATGTCAATTTTATTTATACAGCACTTTTAAAGGCCAGTGGCCAGCCACTTTACAGGATAAAAACAGCATCAATAAAATAATACAAGCAAACGTAAAACAAACAACAAGAAAAAAATAAAAATAAACAGTAAAACAGTAAAAGGCAAAAACACATAAAAGATCGATGCAGGTGACTTAACTGTGAACAAGTGAGTCTTATAGATAAGATAGAAATATTGAATTATTAAATTAAATTAAATAAACTAAAACTGAAACAAAAGAATAACCTTCCAAAAGAGACAATAATAATAATTTTCTAAATGCAATGTAAGTCGCTTTGGATAAAGGCGTCAGCTAAATGACCTGTACTGTAATGTAACATATATATATATTATCTTTAATGTTTATCTTTAATTTCCATGTCTCATATTCGCTGATATTTCCCAGTAGGAACATCTGCATCAACTGATGTCCAACATCATGTTGTCAGTATGTTTTTATGTTTTTTTTGGTTATTCTCGAAGCATCCTGTTCTGGAATTCATTACCTTCTGCTCAACAATTGCACCTGCTGACGCCCACCGAATCCTTTCGAGTCATTTCAGACTCTGACGATGTTTAACACTGTGAAGAAGAGCCATCAGGGATGCCGAGGTTCTGTCCGCATCCTCCAGCTGCGACCTGCCTTCAGACACACAGTTACTGGAAGGTTTCCTCTCGGTTATCGATTGTCGGTGGGGGGGGTTTGTGTGCAAACGTTGACTAGCGAGAGACATTCAATGCTTTCGCTTGCAGCGATTTGCTCCCACTGGCTCTCCTCGGGGCATTAGAGGCCGGGAGGAGGAGGCCAGAATGCTCAGGCGGTGCCTTCAGGGGGAAACTGGAGTTGGAATCTTAGTTGTTTTTTTTTACCATGACGAATGGTTTGAGTAGGATATGAGCTTTGTGTTCCACGTGAGAGGACCAGAAGCACTCGATTCAATTCTAATAAGTAAGAAAGAGCCGTCAGACCACACTGCTCCGCCGTGGAGTGCGTTCATATGGAAAACTTCAAGTAGTCAAACAACAGTCAAAGTATCCTCCATCACATGACGTTTTTAGCAATTCCTTTTTTTACTTGATATTTTAAAACTAATTTTTTTTTTTTTTTTTTTATGTAATGAAAAATCTTATAACTCTTATAACATAATGTATTTTTTTTCATAAAAGAAAAAAATATGAGGTTAAAAAATGTCATGGGAAAAAAAGTCAAATAAAAAATATTTGGGCAAAAAATGCAATGGAAGAAAAAGTAACAATAAAACGTCAAAAAAATGTTTGGTCAAAACTTTTTTTTTCAGATAACATTTTTTTACAACCTTCAATTTTTTCCATAGAACATTCTAACATGTTTATACACTTATAAACACACATTTTAATTTTTTTCCATGACATTCTTCAAATTAATATATTTTAAGTTTTTTATCAAATATTTTTTATATATTAAATCAAAGAACATTAGGTTGAAATATGTCATGGGAAGAAAATGTATTTTTGATTTTATATATAAATCTCAAATGTCAGAATTGTCCTCGTGACAGTGTGTGTATTTCTGCCCCTGGCTTTGGTTACCTCCTGTCCAACATGGCGGAGAGGAGAAACCTCTCAGGACGCACCTTGCTTGCGGGAAGAGGGCGGCTGCAGGCATAAATAAATCTCCCCCGAGGAAGTCGATACGGCTCGCGTGTCCACAGCAGATTCACATCCAAGCGTCTCCACGGCTGCTGAACAACGGCCATGTGATCCGTGGGGTATTGGAATCCTCGAGTGCTGACGTACCTCATTTCACACAATTAAACTATTTTTGGGTAAAGAAGTGAGCGTTTAAAGTAAAAGTACTCGATGGATAAAAGAGAGACAAATAATAAAAGAAAATAGAGAAACTAAAATAAAACACTTGGCTCTTTGAGCAGCGGTCTGAATCTCGGGTCAGGTGCAGGGGGGGAGGTGCGCCGCTGGCGGTCGCCGGGGTAAGAGGGTGGCGTTGCAGTCCGCACCGGGCGCCGGATGCGGCCCGCGGGCCGGAGTTTGAGACCCCTGCCTTAGAGCAAGAAGGCATCCTATTACTTTTACTGCAAATGGAATTATTAGTCATAAATACAGACATTATTGACCTTAGCTCGCTTATTGATTCAACCTCCAGGAAGTCATTTAATGTCATTAAGGTATGAAAGAGATGTTAGAAATAGCATTGTCATTCTGGACTGTTATTTCATGAACGTGTGGTGGAGTAACAGGAAATAGAGAACAATAAAACACGTCCTACAACTGGAGTGTTTTAAAACATGAACATCACGAATGAAAATGGACCAACACCTAAAAAAAAATCCCCAAATTCCCAAATCCAAGGTTCAGGTTGCTGCACCAACACACACACACACACACAGACATGCACACACACACACACACACACACACAGACATGCACAGGCATGAGAAATGTTGTAATGTTTCTTTAAGTGAGATGTAATGAGACCCCGTAGTCAGACGAGTCTTCTGATACAGATCAATGAACTGAGACCGGCGGAGCCAGAGACTCTCTGCTGATTCAATTTCTGTAATTCACATGATTGTACCGGCCGTTAGAGCGTGGACTGCACACGAGAGGAGGACGCGGTCACCGCGACCCCGGGACGTTCTTTAGACATCCAACGTTTTACAGTTTATCTTCTGTGAAGTGAAAACACACCGCAAAAGGGTTAAAGTTGGCTCCTGTCAATCAGCGAGTAGCCCCGCCCTAAAGCGTCCCCTGCTTCATGGTGTGTTTGACTCTAAATGGACCGGAATTTACTAAATGAACATTGAACAAGACTTGAAACTATGAGACTGAGACCATGAACTCAGGTTCAGGATTAAGCTTTCGTGGACTTAAAGCCGTCAAAAGGCGCTGAGGGAGAACTGCAGTCAGGCGAATGTACTAAACACAGACATTAAATCCACTGTGGCTGCAAAGATATTCATTAGAGCCGCTTGTAACCTCTTCATCCGTAAGATGCCGGTTTGTGAGCAGTTTAAATAACTAATATGCATCAAACGAATAATCTGAATATATAAAAAAGGGCATTTTGTAGTTTCCATCCTCCTTACTGCATTAAGTATGAGTTAATAAAAACTGTAATAGCCTTCATATAAAAGTACAAGCAGCAGAGTCTCCGTTCAATCAGCACAGCATCAATTATTCACCAGCGCTTCCTGGTCAAACCTGCACCGCGCCCACCGAGTTACCTCTGTTAGGCCGGGCCACGCCCCCGGCGTCCCCCGGGCCCCCCCCGTTTGGGCCCCCTTTGAATTGAGCCATGACTGAACCTCCGGCGTCGCTGACCGTTAGCTTAGCTTGTGTTGCTAGCTGGCTAACTTAGACGTTACATCGTGGAGACGAACGCTCTGTGATGATCTCTTAAATGGACAAACATCACGCGTGTATCGTTTATTCGTGGCAGCGTTCAGACAAAACAAAATGTACTTAATGTTTTCAAAGCTAACGTCAGTCAGCAGGGGCCGAAACGCTGTTTCTTCTTATGAATAAAATGTGAAAGGTTTAGTGTAATTTTTCCGTTTTCCTGTTTCATTTGTGAGTGAAGTCTTCGTCTGCAGGTCACCTGACTGTGACTGACTATTGTCTCCATACTCGATTTGTCAATGAAGAGGCTGAATGTTGCATGAGTGACATGCAGCAATGAGGCCTGGGGACAGACAGTAATCCCCGATTCATGTCGTCGGATTACTTAAATAAATAAAAGCTGGTCCTTATACGAGTGTCTTTGCTCGGCCTAGAAGTTAAGTCTCCTACAGTACATCTCTTTTTCTCATGGAAGATTTGTGTTTGCTGCTCCATGAAATCACAAACTGAAATAAACACGTTAGAATGCTGCGAGAAGTGAAGTGACTCTGCTTTTCATTTGCATTCAGTTTCAGTTCCACTTTCTTCTGAGGTTGTTGGATCCTTTTGTCCAAAGTTGGATCTATTTCAGTTTCATTGAATAAATCTGTTTTCTGCTTCCTGTGATAATGTGAAGAGCATTAAATATTCAGTTAAAAGCGAGCTGAGTGTCACTACATTATCTGAGACGTCGGGCGTTTATTGATGACCATCCGTTATCTGTTCCAACGCACACACACACGCACGCACACACACACACACACACACACACACACGCACACACGCACACGCACACTGAGCCAGTGGGTAATCGTGTTTGTCTGACAGCTGCAGTCTATTTGTTTCATGAATTATAGATCTCCCAAAATGTCGTCCGCACTGTGAGCGTGACATCCCTGCACCGATGGAGCCGTTCGCCGGGAGCTTTTTAAAAAGCCCGGTTGTTTCCTCCGCCGGACGCATCCTTAACCAGACGGGGGCATATACATGTTCTAATAGATCTTATATAGGTACACTTATATTGTAATATATTTATCCTTTAATATAATATATTTATTATATGATATTTATATTGGATATGTAGAATAGTTACAATATGGTTACATATGTCATATTCAGAATATTATAATATATATATACATTCATTCATATATATATATACATTTATTCATATATATATATACATTCATTCATATATATATACTGCATTGTTTGAATAAGATGTTCTTATTATTTAAACTGTTGGAATAAATGTTAAATATTTAACTACAAAGCATTAATACGTGTTTGACACCCTCTTTTTTCATGTTTAATGGGCCCTTTTATGAAGTTTGTTTCAAAAGGTGCTGAATAAATAACAATAATATGAATAAGAGCTAATACTGTGGACTCACTTTGTGAACGGGGAGCTGCTCTGCTCGGGAAGATGGAATCTGTCAATGGACGAGGACGCCTGGTTGCCCCCTCTCCCCTCCCGTCTCCACCTCGCCCATCCCTCCCTCCCTCCCTCCCTTCATTCATACCCAGAGAGGAAACGGCTGCCCCCCCCCTCGGGGATCCTGCATGATAATCAGACAGGAAGCGGAGCTGCAGCACATGTCTGCTGTGCAGCGAGCGAGGACGTCTGCTGCCGCCTGAGAGGTAAGAACCATCTGAATCAGCTCCTAAAGCGCCGCTAAATGAGGTCAGACTTTCAAAAACCGGCTTCGTGAGCGGCTCCACTAGAGCCTCTCCTCCCAGAGCGGCCCGGATGGACCCGCCTGCTTACAAGTTAAACCAATTTCTGTGTTTTTTAAACTCCGGAGCAGATCCATTTTTGTCTGCAGGCCGTTTCTAAACCCGGCTTTGTTAATTTAATTTCTCGCCCTCGGGAGGTGATTAGAAGACGTAAGCCAGTTGGTTCTGAACCGTTGATTTAATTAAAAGATCTTAGCAAAATGCAGCTGCTAGATGGATTTAAAAATAAGAGATATCATCGATAAGTTAGTGGCTCCGTGGAGGGATTTACTCATGTCTTAAAATCGGACCCTTCAGGCACAAAAAGGTTGATATTAAGAAAATGATATTTTGTGTTCTCATTTAACTCTTTGTGATTAGTAAGAAAAGGTAAAAAGTCATTTTCTGATGAGACGTGAGCCTGTGAGATAACGCCGGCGGCCGCAGTCGCCCTGATGTGACTCCTGTATTGATTCACGTGCCACAGAGCGACGAGAGGACGCAGGCATGTCGGAGAGGACGCCGCCGGGCTCGGACACGCCTCCCAAGTCGGGCCTCCGCAGCTGGAGTGCGGACAGTTACGTCTGGCGGGGGAAGAAGCGCTCCCGAAGCTCTCGCCCCGGGTCGAGTCCCGGGCGGCGGCGGCGGCAGCAGACGGCCCGGAGGATCCGGCCACGCGGTCCACCTCCTGTCCGAGGCGGCGCCGGGACAGGAGGTGCAGCTGCGGCGCTCTGGGGGACACGTCGGCGTCCGGCGACAGGGACTCGGCGTGTCGGAAGGCCCTGTCCCGGCGCTCTCTGCGGCAGAAGTTCCAGGACGCTGTGGGCCAGTGTTTCCCCCTGCGCCCCACCACCACCACCACCACCACCACACCACGTCCCCCCGGGCTCCTCGCGACCCTTCTCCGTGCTCTTCTGGTCCAAGCGCAAAGTTCACGTCTCAGAGCTCATGCAGGACAAGTGTCCCTTCTCGCCCAGATCCGAGCTGGCCCGTTGTTGGCACCTTGTGAAAAGCCACGCCGCCCACCCAGGCGCCCTGAAGGACATGGAGGCCCCCCTCGGACCCAGCGCCTCTTCCTCCTCCGCCTCCCCGCCGCAGACCCCTCCGGCCTGGGAGGACATCTGCTGCTCCCCCGGGCCCAGAGGCTCCAGCCTGGAGGACTGGGACCCCTCTTGTCCCCGCGGGGGGCCAGAGGGCGTCCACACCGACTACATCCTGGTCCCGGATCTCCTGCAGATCAACAACAGCTGCTGCTACTGGGGCGTCCTGAACCGCTTCGAGGCGGAGGAGCTGCTGGAGGGCAAACCGGAGGGCACGTTCCTGCTGCGGGACTCCGCCCAGGACGAGTTCCTCTTCTCGGTCAGCTTCCGCCGCTACAGCCGCTCGCTGCACGCGCGCATCGAGCAGAACGACCAGCGCTTCAGCTTCGACGTGCGCGACCCGTGCATGTACCGGGACGCCAGCGTGACGGGCCTGCTGCGGCACTACAGCGACCCGGCCACCTGCCTCTTCTTCGAGCCGCTCCTCTCCCGGCCGCTGCCGAGGTCCTTCCCCTTCACCCTGCAGCACCTGTGCAGAGCCGTGATCTGCAGCCGCACCACCTACCGGGGCGTGGACGACCTGCCGCTGCCTCCGCAGCTCAGGGACTACCTGCGACAGTACCACGTCAGGTGCGACGGGGCCTGCGCCGTGTGAGGGGGCAAGGTGGCGCGACGATGGCTCGGCGAAGAGGCCTTTGCAGAACTCTGAGGTCCAAAAGGTGCAGCAGTGGAGACTTCTTTGAGGTGTTTGAGGAGATGTAAGAACCAAAACCGGTTTGATGCAGTGGATTTGAACTGAGTCTGGAGCAAAGTCCAGATACTGCTAGGACGCCTGCAATCAAGCAACCTTCCACTCAATCAATGATTCGTCACGTGTCACCTCCAGGGCCACGAGAGGAACTGCACCGGGCTTGTTGGCCTGCTTTCATCTCCACAGCCGCCAGGTGGCGCCCCCCTCCTCCCTCTAGACTCCATCCATCCTGAACCCGGACTCAGCTGCTGCTTGTTGGATGTTTGAACATCAGTCGTGCCTCTGCAGCTTATTGCCAGGACTATTATTGAACTAAATGTTTACAGGGAAGAAGAAGAAAAGCACACGCAGATAGAAATGACGTGTGCATAATCAGTTAGGAAGAGAAAACACTGCAAATCTATTTAAATCTCAATCACACAACAAACAACAATTTTATATAAGGGGACTAATCTGTTTTTAACTAATTGAATTTAACTAGTTGTTGTTTTCTGTGAGACTTGCAGTGTTTCTGCATCTGACGCGGCGACTTTTTACTGTGAAGAAACAGTAAATTACTGGCCGCCAGTTTGCTTGTAACAGAACTCCAAGTATATCTACTCTGTTGAAGAAATACAGCAACGTACAGTAATTTGCTGAAACTGTTTTTAGAAAATACAGTATTTCACTGGCTTCGACTTCACAGTATCTCTTCTGGATGGTAGAAATACACTAACTTACTGTAATCAAAGAGCAGTCATCTGCCCCCCCGAGGATTATGTTTTATTCACCACACCGATACACAAAATAACAATAAAGAACATCGACTGTGTCTCAGGTTTTGTGTCCCCTCTGGACAGTTGGAGTCGTGCTCGTCCATCCGTGCAGGCCCACGTGTCCCTCTGTGGCGGACGGGCTAACGGGACGCGACGAGAAGACACCTCTGAATGTCAGCGCTGCAGCGGAGCCAATGAGGAGATAAGGACATGAAAAGGACGACGAAGTTCTCTTTCTAAAAACTGATTCATGTCGTTCACATCGCAGAACAAAAAGGAAAGATCCGCCCCGAGGTGACTCGTTTGAATCCAAACGCTGGCGTGAAATAATCATCTCACGCCTTTTGCTTTAAACGTTTTGTGTTGGTGTTTGTGGTCAGATATCAGGTTTCACGTGGTCTTTTTTTGACATTATGTGTTATTTTATTCATCAAAGTTTTCCCTGTCAGCATCACCTCCGTTGACCTGTCGGGATTTGAGTTCATGTTTTTTAATTGCCTCTTAGTTCTTAACTGTACTCATAACAACGATGAGAAAAATCAAATCACGAGAGTACAAGTTAATAAGGACGTGAAATATGATACAACATACAGAGAAAATAAAAGTATGGTAAACTGGTGTACAGAAATTAAAAAATGCAAATGTATTGTAACCAGGTCTCAGACTGGTCTTCACCTAAATATACGGCCTACAGTAGGATAGATAAGGAATAATTTATATATATATATTACGCATCCAACATCCGGGAAACGGAACATGCAGCCAGTCGCCTGTAATGTGAAACTGGATGCTGCAGCACTGTTGCACATGATCCCGGTCTGGTTCTTTTTTATTGGCAGACTACTTCCTGTTGCACTAATCAAATTATCCCCCCGAGACAAAACCGTGTTTGCAGTGTGAAGGTCTGAAATACAAAATATGATGTGGGGAACACATTTTACATCCAATTAATGCATTCAGTAACATCTGTAACAGATGCTCCAATTAAATAGTCTAACTTTTCATGCAATATTTGTACGACTTGTTAAAAAATAAAGATGATTAAAGCAACCGTATGAGACATAAAAGTGAGCAGATTCATGCCTTAAATAAATGAGATGAGAAGATCTTTAATAGTGAAATGATGGATTTTCTGTTGTGTTCAGTCAGGTTTGGGAGAGACGACACTTATAGTTGTGTAAATATGCGGTCAAGTTTAGTTGAGATGAGGTTGTCTGGTGTGCCGGCTACTTCAGAAATATATATATATATATATATATATATATATATATATATAACTGAGTTCTGGTAAAGAGACCAAATCATGGAGGACAGATTGCAGTGCTGTAACTAATACATTATCTATATAATATATACAGTATATATGAAAGTACAATGTGGATATACTTCTGCTTGAGTATTTCCATTTCATACAGGGGGCCTTATGTTATAATAATACGTAATTATTTATCACAGCACCTTTCATACAATGATACAACCCAAAGTACTGCAAAGAGCAATATTAAAACAACACAGACACACAAGTAAAATAAAAATACAATTCATGTGATTTTGCATTACTAGAATCCAAAACAATAAAAATAAATTGTTTTATAAAGTGAGGATTGAAAATCACAAAGATGTATAAATACATACAATATGAAAACCAATTATCAAAACATTGAATTTCGATTGGTTAATTACTACTTTTACTTCATTTTTTAGGTATATCGTACCTTTTAGTCCACATTATTGCGGAACTTAACAAAAAAATATAATTAAAACTACCTCCACTATTAACAACTGTACATTTTTAACTGATTAATAAATCAATAATTATAATCCAGCAATGTATATATTTTTATGAATTTGGCTGTATCATTCCTCGTCTATTCAGATTCAGTAAGTAAGTAAAGAAAGTAAAGTGCATTTGGTGTTTAAATGATTTGTTTGCACACAGCAGTACTCGTTGTCTCAGCAGAGGCTCTCGGCTCCGCGCGCCCTCTAAAGCACGAGCAGTTACGTCCATTGCGTCATGACGTAGTAGCGGCGCCGCGCGTCATCGTCTTCAACGCAGCGCGGGAGATTCAGGAGACGAGAGGCTCCGCGCCGTGGACTCTGCGCACCGGAGAAGCTGTAAGTTGCCCCGCTAACTTCCGAATGACACGTGAATAAACACGCGCAGCGCCCCGTTCGGTCTGAGGTGAACGCGTCGTACCGGAAACACCGTCCACCGATCCGCCGGTTGGCTTTGAAAGAGCGTCGCTTAGCTAACGCTGCAGTATTGTTAGCTTAGCTCCTCGGCTAGCCGAGGCGCCCGAACGAGCCGCGGGAGCTCGTGACGGGGCCGGAGGGCAGCCGCGTTGCCCGCACGCGTCACTCGCGTGTGTGTCTCGCCAACGCGTGGAAGTACTCACTTGTTTGTTTCGCGTATTTACTTGCGGTGTTCTCCCGCTTTGCCAGTCCGGTGTTTTGTGCAAAGATGCCTTGCGAGAGGAAGCCGATGCGCTACGGGCACTCGGAGGGACACACCGAGGTCTGCTTCGATGACTCTGGGAGGTGAGTATTCACGTTTTAAACTGTTGTCACGGGCGCTTCTACTGTTGCTTCTTCGTTTCTTTCATTTCATGACACGTTGTTACCTACACGCACGTTTCTACAGTAGCCCAGAGGGGTCAAACCAAACACTTAGATTTGGACAACATCTGGAACCTCACGGCCAGATGCAGAGGAACAGAGCACGCTTGTCCCGATAAGTCTTGTGAAACCGTCCTCAGGTTCTTGGTGACCTGCGGGAACGACGGAGATGTTCGCATCTGGGAGGGTCTGGATGACGACGATCCCAAGTTCATCACCGTGGGGGAGAAGGCGTACTCTCTGGCGCTCAAGGTTCGGTCGCCATCTGTCAGCTGGTTGCCTCGGCAATCTTTTTGAGGACGGGCGATTCATTTCTGTCCTTCCCCGCCACAGAACGGCAAGCTGGTCACGGCGAGCTCCAACAACACGGTGCAGATCCACACGTTTCCCGACGGCGATCCGGACGGCATCCTGACCCGGTTCACCACCAACGCCACGCACGTCGCCTTCAACAGCAGCGGCTCCAGGGTGGCTGCCGGCTCCAGGTACAAAGGCAGGGGAGGGGTCGGTTCGCTCATTTCAGCGTGGCGATGGTCGATATGTCGCAGGGCCGCAACACGCCATCACTTTGTCGCTGGATTCATCGGCTCCAGAGTTAATGCCTCCGTTGGGAAATAGTTCTTGTGGGTGTTTGTGGAATCGATTTGTAACAATAATTGGACGTCTTCATTGTGCCATCGTTTTGCCTCCCTCGGTCATTGATTTGCCGATTTGCACAGCGGCTGATCCTCCCCCCTCCTCCTCCTCCCCCTCCTCCTCCTCCTCCCCCCCGTCAGGACGGAGGTCTCGTCCACATATTCAGATCTATTTCTCTGTTTGCAGTGACTTCATGGTGAAGGTGGTGGAGGTGTCGGACAGCAGCCAGCAGAAAACGCTGCGAGGCCACGAAGCGCCCGTCCTCAGCGTGACCCTTGACCCCAAAGACGACTTCCTGGTGCGTGAAAACCTCTGGATGTTAGACGTTTCCGCGCTGGCGACCCTCGCGACTCGGCTCTTGAGAGTAGAACCCCGGCTGAATTTAAAGGGACGGTCCGGGGGGTTGAAGTGTGCTCGTACGAAGTTCTGCTCATCGTCGACGCGTCTCCTCGCTTATTATTTAGAACGAAATTTAACCAAACTGTCAACCAAAACAGGCATTTCATGTGAAGTCTACGGCTGTCACCAGGGTTTGATGTTTCTTCAAGCTAAATGGCGTGTTGGCGTGTTGCGTCTGCACAATGAGAACACAACACCGTATTGAAATGAGACGAAAGTCCTCTGCTCTCTCCGCCAGGCGTCCGCCAGCTGCGACGGCTCCGTCGCGGTGTGGAACATCGAGGAGCAGGTGCGTGGCTCTTCTCGTGCTTCGGCCCTTTGATTCGCTCGGCGTTCCCCAGCATGCTCTGCTTTGTGTTTCCCCCCCGCTCAGTCCCAGCTGATCCGCTGGCCGCTGCTGCAGAAGACCAACGACGTCAGCAACGCCAAGTCTCTGTGCCGGCTCGCCTGGCAGCCCGCGGGGGCAAAGGTCAGCGTCACAACCCGCGCCCCCCGTGCTCGCAGCGCGTCCTTAATCAGCCCGCGTGATGTAATGTCCAAACGTCTGCTCAGTCTTTAGCGGTTCCCGTGGAGACGAAGGTGCACCTGTACGCGCGAGGCTCCTGGGATCTCGCCAGCACGCTGTCCGATGATCTGCAGACGCAGGTAGGCCTCCTCCGGGGCGGGCCCTGTCTCCCATTGGCCCTCGGCCCGGAAGCGGTGACTTAGCTCCTCCCCCTTCCCCCCCCCCCGCAGCTCATCAACGTGGTGGCCTGGTCTCCGTGCGGTCGCTTCCTGGCGGCGGGCGGCGTGGGCGGCTCGCTGACGGTGTGGGACGTGACCAGCGAGCTCTGCGTGGAAAGGTAAGGACGGGGCGGATGGTTTCTTCCGAAGCGACCTCGGCGCCGGCTGACGGCGCCTGGTCTCGTCCGCAGGCAGAAGCACGAGAAGGGCTTCACGGTGTGCGGCCTGGCCTGGAGTCCTTCAGGCAGCCAGCTGGCCTACACAGACACGGAGGGCTGCCTGGGTCTGCTGGACGGACTCCTCTCCACCTCCTCCACCAAGGTTAGATGATTCAATCAATTGATGGAAGAGAAATCAGCGAATGTTCTGATCATTTTTTAAACCGTCTGAACAGCATCAGCTTCTTCTGCCGAAAACCGCGTGGTTTCGATATTTTCAGTTTCCTTCGTTGACTCTGAACTTTCAGCCGGCGAGGAAAGCAGCCGTAGACTACGACGACCTGTTTGACGACGACGACGACGACGACGGGCGGCTCATGGACGAAGGCCTGAGCGACGGCAACAACTCGCCGGTCAAGAAACCCGTCGGCGGGGACGACGAAGACGATGACGATTGCCTGATGCCGGCGACGGGGCGGCCGAGGAACCGAGGGGCGGTCCTGGACGACGAGCTCTCGCTGGGTGAGCGAGGATCGTTATTTTGGTTTTGGAATCTTTATGTGACAACGAACCCGAGCAGCTTCGACTGGACGCGAGCGGAGAGGATTTAACACGTGAAGTAAACCGTCGTGGTTTTTGTTCTTCAGACGCCGGCTCGCTGAAGTTTGGTCGGGACAAATTTGGGGACGACGACGACGGGCGGCAGCGCCGTCACGCCGGCTGCCCCCCCGCCGGGGCCCCTTCGCCCCGTCTACGAGGGGCCCCTGCCGACGCCCCCGCAGAAGGCCTTTCAGCCGGGCTCCACGCCGGCTCACCTCACGCACCGCTTCATGGTCGGTCCATCCTCTCCTCTTAATCATCTCCATCTTCAACTCAAAGCAAAGATGAGCTCAATGACCTTTTTATCCAGATTACTGTGAATATAAAGCAGGTCAAATCTCCTGGGGGCCCTGAACTAACCTGACAGGAAGGAAGGAGATCGGTGCTTCCTGTTGACGTGAAACACGACTTTAATGAAAGAATTAAAAATGGACAAACCTTTGCCTCCAGATGTGGAACTCTGTCGGAATCGTTCGCGGCTACAACGACGACCAGGACAACGCCGTCGACGTGGAGTTCCACGACACGGCCGTGCACCACGCCATGCACCTCACCAACTCGCTGGGTCACACCATGGCCGACCTCTCCCAGGAGGCCGTGCTGCTGGCCTGCCCCGGCACGGAGGAGCTCGCCAGGTAGACCCCCCTCGCCCCCCTCAGAACTAACCCTGCTCTACCCTTCCTCACCTCCTCCTCCTCAGCAAGCTGCAGTGCCTCCACTTCTCCTCCTGGGACACCAACAAGGACTGGATGGTGGACCTGCCGGCGGGCGAGGAGGCGCGGGCGCTGTGCCTCGGGGGGGGCTGGGCGGCGGTCGCTACCAGCGCGCTGATGCTCCGCCTCTTCTCCGTGGGGGGGGTCCAGAGGGACGTCTTCAGCCTGCAGGGGAACGTGGTCTGCATGGCGGGGCACGGGGAGCAGCTGCTCATCGTCTACCACCGAGGTAAGAGAGGGGGGAGGGACACACGCGCACATCAAACCCTCAGAATTGAGTCTGTCGGTGGAGCAGCCGGTAACCACGGTGACGATCAATGAAGTCAAGATTTGTTTACTGTTATTTCACAACCTAATCGAAGTGTTGTGTGAGTATCGACGAGGAACCGAGCCAATGAGCCGGATCAATAGTGCTGTCATTGTATTGATCAGATCTAAAGAAAACCTCCACCTTCCTCTTGGTCACCTGCCGCCAGCAACAACAGCAGAGATGAAATACGATAAATACTTTTATTATGCTTTATTCTCGCCGGTTTAAACACAATAACTTATTTTAAGGTGACGACAGATGTTAAAGCTTCAAAAGAGGCTTTAGTATCTAGTAAGTATATTTTTTTAAGTCTCATTTGTTGCAGCGCTGCGGCTGACGCTGTAATACCGGATCTTATTTAATGGTTTTAAGGACTAGAGAGGCCCACCAGGGGCCGCGAAGGTACTGCAGGTGGGCCGCGAGAGGTCATTTACAATAAAGTTTTTTAATTTTCAATTTAGAAAAGTTTGACATTAATATAAAAATATTTATGATGCGGCACGTTAGTTATGTGAAACATTAGTTGATGAAGCACAAACAATTTAAACGGACAGATTAATAAAACAATAAGGCTCTCGCTGGAAACGGCTGCTCTTGTCCGCCTGTCGTTGTTCAACAAACGCGGCGCCCTCTTGTGGTTTTAAAGTCAATATACCGCATTTTCCGCACTCCAAGGCAAACTTAAAAGGCTTTAATTCCCTCAAAAAACGTCAGTGCCTTATAATCCGGAGCGCCTTATATATATATGGATCAATTGGTTAATCGGTTGATCCATACTGGTTGTACACTCTGCCAAACACGCCAAAGCTCGGTCTACGACGGCGAGATGCTGAGCGGCGCTCAAGCGCGTGAGATACGGAGCTGCATTCAGGGCGCGTTGGAGAAACAGAGCTGTCGTTCTCGCCGAGCATTTAATGAGATTAAAGAGCGAGAGACGGCGTCCTTTTCTCTACAGAAGCTGAACCATCTTAACGGGGAACATAAGTTATTCTAAAAGCAGCCGGAGATTTAAGGCGTGGATGGCGAGGGGGGCGGCGGGAGCGGACGCACCTCGCGGCATCGATCGGACCCTGAACGCACCGTCTCCACCTCACTGTCAAAGAACCACAGCGAGCGCGTAGAAAACTCCTTCCAGCGCGAGCAACGAAGTTCACGTTTCGCAAGCGAGCAAATACCTCACGGAGACGAACTTTTGCTCGCGCGATGTTTGATTTTGGTTAAATTCTTAAGGTAATTTAATGATTATGTTTTGATCAGAGTTGTGAGTAAAGGTTTGGGTGGGTCAGATTTCAAAGTGGGCCGCGGCGTTCTTGAGTTTGGGAACCGCTGGTCCAGAGGAAGGTTTTACTTCGTGTCAGTTAAGAGAAATGAAGTGAAACCAGAGCAGCTCTTCTCACTGAGCCCCTCACGTGAGCTTCCCGTCTCCGTCCTCAGCCCCCGGCTTCGACGGGGATCAGGCCCTGGGGGTCCAGCTGCTGCGGCTCGGGCCCAGGAAGAGGCAGCTCATCCGCGGGGAAGCGCTGCCGCTGTCCCACCGGTCCCACCTGACGTGGCTCGGGTTCTCCGCCGAGGGTCAGCGTGTGTTTTCATTCCTCTGGAGACGCGGTGAGTTTTTATTAAAGAAGCTCAAATCCACAAGAGGTTTGTCTTCTTCCAGGCACTCCGTGCTACGCGGACTCGGAGGGGGCGGTCCGGATGCTGAACCGTTCCCTTGGCAACACCTGGACACCCGTGTGTAACACCGGGGAAACGTGCAAAAGCCGGTCGGACCACTACTGGGTGGTGGGGGTCCACGAGAACCCCCAGCAGCTCAGGTGAGTCGGCTCATTACCCCAAATGTCCTTCAAGATGAGACACTTAATGACTCAAGACATGAACTTCAAGGATTTGTTTCCTGTGAACTGCTGGTTAGAGTTCTGGTCAGTATTTTAATACGGGAAGCAAAGTCTGTTTTGTTTTATTTACCTGAACGCACCGTACCTGGACCCTCACATGGTGGACTCATAACTAAAGACAATCTATATTCCATCAAAAGTCGACCTGCAGGACCCGTTTAGTTCTCCTGATGTTCCTCCTGCTCTCAGGTGCATCCCCTGCAAAGGCTCCCGGTACCCCCCCACGCTGCCCAGGCCGGCCGTGGCCATCCTGCCCTTCAAGCTGCCCATGTGTCAGACCTCCACGGAGAAGGGGCTGATGGAGGTAAACCGCTAGCGCCGAGCAGTAAACGTGATCTTAGCCTGGACTTTCTAAACTGAAACCAAAACAACACTTGACCTTCGGGCAAATGTTTGAATGATCGGCCGCCAGAGTCCCGTCGACCCGCCGCGAGGAGACGTTTCACTGGTTGCTTCCTTGTGAGGAGACTCCCTCAGTGACTCCTGTCTCTCCTCCAGGAGCAGTTCTTGCGTTCCGTCCTTTTCGAGAACCACTTTGGCTTCCTGTCGGCGAGCGGCTACGAGGTGGACGAGGAGGCTCGGACTCGCTCCCAGAAGGAGCAGCAGGAGCTGCTCATGAAGATGTTTGCTGTGAGTTGTTGTTGTTGTTGTTATTATTATTAGTCTGATCAGCTTTTGCAAAATATAAACCATGGTATGACGTTAATTTAACTTTAAATAAATGCAGAGATTCATTGGAAGTGTAATGAGTAAGGAGGTGGTCTGCGTCTCTCCTGCAGCTCTCCTGTAAGCTGGAGAGGGAGTTCCGCTGTGTGGAGCTGGCGGAGCTCATGACGCACAACGCGGTGACCCTCGCCATCCGCTACGCCTCGCGCTCCCGCCGCATGGGCCTCGCCCAGCGCCTCAGCGAGGTCGCCCTGGAGAAGGCCAACCGGCTCCAGCAGCAGGAGGAGGAAGGAATCCGAAGAAGAGCCGGAGCACTCGGCCGCCGCCAGATGGCCTTCTGGGTAACGGCGGCGTGTAGTTTATAGGCGGGACCACCGTATGTGGCGGATACACATTGGAAGTGGACGACGCGAAAGATGGTGATTCACGAGTTTGTTATTCGGGACAGGTGCCAGGTGACGGGAGGACGCCGGAGCAACAGACCTGAGCAGGTGGAGCAGGTACCAGATCCCGAGGAGGAGGTGGAGGAGGAGGCAGGTGGAGGAGATGGAGGAGATGGAGCAAGACGAGGAACCAGAAACCAGAAAACGTCAGTTCCACCGCGGCCTCTTGCTTTGTGTGTGTGTGTGTGTGTGTGTGTCAATGACGTCATTATGGGCCGTGTCTCATTCTGCAGGTGTGAATCCGTTTGCTAAAGAAGCTGCTTCACCTGCGGTTTCACCTTCTCTGACACCAAGTGAGTAGCTGCTGCCGCCGCCGCCGCCACTGGCAGGTTTCAGGAAGTGTGTGAAATGCCGGCGTCTTTGATTCCACGGGCACAATTACACATTCCAGTTGTATAGAAATATTACTGCGTGTAAAGTCCTTAAACGGGGAGGAGTAGCGTGTCAGAGGTCTGATGCAGCTGACCAGGCTGTGTTGTGGGTTAATACTTGATGTTCCCGTCATGTGATCAGATCATATTCATGTGGCGTCTCTGTCCTTTGCAGTTGGTAAAGCCGGACGTGCGAATCCCTTCAAGGTGAGCGCAGCGCCGCCGTGTTTGATTGCGATGATTTAATGTGCAGAAGCGTGAGTGAAGCTTTGTGCCTCCGCAGGTCTCCTCCTCCTCCTTCTCCCCCTCGGCGGCGGCGGCGCCTCGCGGGACCAACATCCTGGACAACATGGCGTCCGGCAGGAAGGCGTCGCCGCTCGCCGGCTCTGCGGGGAAAGCAAACAAAGGCCCCGTCCTCAAACCGCTGCCCCCCCGACCCAGAAGCAAGGTATCGGGATCTCTTTACGACGCCGCCCGTTTCCCTCAAGTCCACCGCAACGTGTCGGAGCCGCTGGTTTACGTCACATGACTGTTGTGGTGACCTGAGATTTGAGTTGTAAGACGTCTGAACATTCTCATCCTTCCTTTGTTTCCTCGTCCTCCAGACTCAGTCCACTCTGCTGCAGATGACGAGCTCCAAGAAGAAGACCCAGGGGATCACGCAGAAGCAACCTGAAGCCCCCCCAGCCCCAGCCCCGCCCGCAGACAGCGGCGAAAACGAGAGGTGAGACATGGAGCTGCAGAACCCTTTTTGAAGGGGGGGAAGCCCAGCGGGGGCACTGAATGTTCTTGTGGGTTTTCAGGCCGAAGACGGGCTTCCAGCTGTGGCTGGAGGAGAACAGGAAGAGCATCAGCGCCGACCACCCCGAGCTGGAGGAGACCGAGGTCATCAAGGAGGCCATGGGGCGCTTCAGGACGCTGTCAGCAGAGGAGCGACTGGTGAGAGCCCCCCCAGGCTCCAGAGAGGAGCCTGAAGGGTCTGATGAGACGTCTGCACCTCCTCAAAGTGTTTCAGCTCATACGGCCGACCGGAACAGATTTCAGTCAGTCGCTGGGTGACGGGGTGTGTTGTAATGACGCACCTCTTCCTTTCATCCACACCATCCCTAATAGGCATTGATGTCTGTGCCTGACCCGGCATACATCAGGACCCTCAGCCGAGCCGGAGGCCACTCGACTGTGTGTGTGTGTGGGGGCACCTGTTGCTTGGGAACCCTGCAGAGCGCGTTGGGGCCACAAAGCATTGATCTTATGATAATAGCAGCGAGCCGCTACGGCTGCAGGACAGACGCCTGCGTGACGGCTCTGCTTAAACGCTCTGTTTGCACTTATTTTGAAGGGCCGCTCTTACTTTGATGGTTCACTCGCCTCCTTTTATTCTGAAGGACCCTTCTTGTTTTGTCGTTTGTTTGATCACGTTGTGTGATCCGGGTTAAGATCCTATCACATGACCCTTTGTCAGAAACCAGGGCCTTTATTACGTGATTCTCGCGGTAGGAGACGACCGTCTTCTCTGGTGCTGCCGTAGACAGCTGGGCGATAAGCGTGCGGGGGGGGGAGGGTCTGGCCCGACTCGAGAGCTGCGCATCCATCCGAAGTGTAGGTCGTCATGCTCTTCAACCCGAGGACGTACGTTCCACCCGTCAGTGTCCACGACCATCGTGAGACGCGATAAATGATGAAAGGGAGCACAAACCAACGTGGATGTTCTTTGGAAATGAGACGAAGAGCCAAAGAAATCTTCATTTAACAGGAAGTCAGAGTCCTAAAATACGCCTTACTGGTAATTCTCATTATACATCGTTATATCTTTTAAATTCACCGCCCATAACTACATCATTCAGTCCAATGCAATAAATTGACAGTTGCTGTGCGAGACGTCACAGCTTTGTATTGTGTGTGTGTGAATATAAATGGGGGGTTAATATGGCGCACACACACACACACACACACACACACCAGGCCCGATGATTCATCCCAACTCCATTACGTCCAGGAAAGCGCTTCCTTTTGTCTCTGCTCAGACAGAAAATAAACAAGACCACGCGGAGGGAAAAAGAGGCAGCAGCCTGTCAGTGGTGATTATACATGACAGGGTGCTATTTGTGTGTGTTTGTGTGTGTGTGTTTGTTTGTGCGCTCCAGGTGCATTGAAACAGAACAATGTGACTTTGTCCTGTAATTAACGTTTCATACCTTTCTTTTTTTTTTTTTTTGTATCATTTCTTTCAGTCGTGGACGGAAAGAGCAAAAAGCCAAACAGGAGAAGCAGCCGACCTGAAGAAGAGGAAGAGAGAGGAGGAGGAGGAGGAGGAGGAGGAGGAGGAGATGACGAGCGTGGAGCGGTAGAAGCAGATGAAAATGGTGCCAAGAAGAAGAGATCTTTGGATCCCTCCGCCAAGCTTTCAGCGTTTGCTTTTAACAAAAACTAACTTTTAGATCCTCGACGTGTCCGTGCTGCTGATTCTGTTCTTTGAGGCACTCCGAAGGTTTAAAGAGGCCTTCGGTTGGTCATCAGCTGGACCATCATCTCTTCCATTCGTGGTGTTTCTTCTGTGTATTTTAAAAGTTGAATAAATGTGGATGTTTGTTGGTTTACTTTTCTCAATGATCATTTTTGATTTAAAAGGTAGACGTCACAGTTGTGTTCTTATTGTGTTGTCTTCACTGTGTCCGTCCGGCTCTAAGAGACCATCTGCTCTCCGAGAGGAGGCGGAGCTTCGGTCGGGGGAACTACTTTCAGCGGCGGATGAATATTACGTGTTTCCCAAACTTCTTTTCTGGGGATCCACTTTGTCCCTACAAAAAAAAAAACAAATTTGTGATTTCATTTAGAAAAGGCTTCAACAGCTGGTTAGTGATTTAAAGAGGTGAAACATTTGGTCCTACATTTCCCATGATGCATCATTTCAACCCCACACTCATTGACTCCTCACAGGGAAGTTAAGTTTGTGAATAATTGTGTAAATGTATTGTTTTTTAATTAGTCTTCTTTATAAAGATGCAACCGGCAAAAACAATATTTTTAAATGAATAACTACAAATAGAATAAGACCTGTATTAAAAAGAGGAATACAAGCGACTAAGAATTCATTTGAATTATTGAAAAGCAAGTCTGAGTTATTCTAGTTGTTTCTTGGAGTTTTATTTTTACAGATATGTGGAGCTTAAGTCAATTAAAGATAATGTGTTTTAGTTTAAAAAGCCCATTTCCTTGACAAACAATTCATATTTTTACATCATATCGCCTCCGATTTTGGGTTAAAAACTCGTTATGACTCGATCGCACTGAAGAAGGAAAGAGACTCCTGTGAATGTTTAGAACTAAATGATTGTGTACTTGTACTTGAGCGCGGTTTTTAGCGCGGTATTGTAGCCTGTAACCGAGTAGTTCTACTCCTTGATGCTTTGATGAAATCCCTGGTGGAAGAGATGTTGGCCCCGCCCCCCCTGGAGGCGGCCAGCCAATGGGAGCGCTCCCTGGATTATCCTGCTCTTATAAAGCCTCGAGTGTCCCGACGCGTTCAACTTAAAGAACGCAAGTGCGACGTCACGCGACGCACCGACTCAACAAGTGGCCGCCCGAGAGCCGAAAGTCCACCACAGAAGAAGAAGAAGAAGTGATGGAGCACTCCGAACCGACCGAGCAGGCGGACGGCGGCTCCGCGCTCAACGGACACTTTGGCCGGACGGGGAAGCGGCCGGTACCGGGCGGCTCCGGGTGCGCTTCAGCCGCCGCGTCCGCGTCCGCCTGCGCGCCGCAGCCTCCGGGCGCGGAGTCCGGCGCGCCGCGGCCGGTGATGGAGAGCTGGCGGGAGGAGCGCACCAGGAGCGTGGAGGACAACCAGACCAGCCTGCCGTCCCTGGCCGCGGCGTACACCACCATCCTGCGGGGGCTCGGGGAGGACCCGCAGCGGCAGGGGCTCCTGAAGACCCCGTGGAGGGCCGCCACCGCCATGCAGTTCTTCACCAAAGGCTACCAGGAGAAGATCATCGGTGAGTTCTGTGGAGCCACGCAGGCGCTCCGGGGTTCGCGTTGATTGACAGGTGGCAGTTAAACGCTCCTCACGTGTCCTGTCTTTAATACTACTTTGTACAGGTAGTACAGTAGTTTGAAGTACTTCACTGATAAGGGGACACTAAAAACAAGCATTAACGAGCATGAGCTTCGTGGTGGATGATGTTTGTCTCTTTGCCTGCTGTCCTCCTCAGTTTATTGATTACTTGCTGATATCTGATCAAACACCTGAAGACCAACGGAGCCGTTCTGACGCGTCCATTGTCCCTCTTTGACTTCACTTTGCTGTTATTGGCATCACGTCTTTGTCTTCGGGTCATGTAAGCAGAGAACAGTGTTGTTCTGCTTATCGTGACACAGAACGACTTACATTTATCACTTATTGTTTGCTCACAGATAATATGTACATGCACATGACACAGAACGGCACCACAAAATACATTAATTTACAGGAATTATACATTTTGATTAGCACATTTACGCATAATAATATCACGATGTGTTATAACACTAGTTTACACTGATTAAAGTGGAAACATTTCATCGGGTGTGTGGAGATAATAAGATGTTTGATTGATTTAGAGTGAATGAAGTATAATATGTAAGCGGCATAAACATTTGCACACGTATATTTATCCACAGCGCTGTTTGTGGAAGGATTCCCTTTAGTTTTGTTAGATTTGTTGTTGCATCATCAGTGGACAACATCCACCAACATGGCCGTCAGCTTAGCAAGACAGAACTCTCAAAAAGAGTTGTGTGTCCAATATTACAGATGCACAAACATGGGGGGGGCGGTTTGCATCGCTGCTGCACAATTAGCAGGAAGAGACGTCCGTTGGAAGGCGTCAAACTCCCGGGAGGCGTCTTAGTGTCTCGTATGGGAATGAAGGCTGGAGTCGGGGTGATGGAACGCTGCTGGATGAAGCACAACCACTTGTGTGTTGGACAAACAAAGAAGTGTCCATGCATACGTTGGACAATGAGACAATAAGACACATATGAAGGAAGGAAAGGACACGATCAGACATAAGACACGCCGATGACACCGTTACCGTTCTGAAACTGTTCATGAGCGTATTACAATGTGTTATTATCCTCCGATCATCACTTTAATGTCGTGTTTATTGTCGGCCTCAGACGTCAGACGACAAGAAGTTTACCGAAATAATAATTTAATTTTCTGGGCGTCACATTTAATAGACTTAATTATTGAGACTGAATAATGTCCATTTCTGTATTGAACCCGACGCCCTTCAGCTCTTGCTGAGTCATGTTCCGGGGTGAAGCGGTTTCACATGGGACGCCGTTCACCCCCCCCCCCCCCCCCCCCCCCATCTGGAGCTGGTTTTCTGGGGGATGTTTTATGCGCTTTATGAAACAAGGAAGGAATGCAGCGAACAGGAGGCGTAGAAGTGAGAGTTGGTCTTCGCGGTAGGTGGGGACGATGGAGACGGTGATGGTACACATGTGTCCTGCAGGCTCCTGATTGGCTGCTGCAGGAGACTCCCCCCCGTTATGTCCCAATAGCAGAGAACATAAAGACAAACAGATGTCTTCTGCACGTCTGTGGAGAGTTTCAGCGTTTGTTAATGTCACTGTTTGATCAGAGAGTTCACGGGAGTGTGTGTGTGTGTGTGTGTGTGTGTGTGTGTGTGTGTGTGTGTGTGTGTGTGTGTGTGCGCTCAGGTCACGGGTCCAGCTTTGAACCAGTCATGTGCAGAAAATCCTCTTGTTGTTCAGCACATGACCGACGAGGAATGAGCCAAAGAGATGCAGAGATTTTACGGTAAATCTCAGTTTGGGATTTGACACCAGACGGTGTCCATCCATAAGTAACTAGACACAGAATTGGACTTTAATGAGGACGTGGTCCTCGCAGACGTGGTCCTCGCAGGCTCCCGGTGCGACGCCTCCAGACCTGAGGACTGTGCCTCCATCTGTCTCCTTCACCTGGTCCCTCCAGGGCAACGGTGTCTCATCCAGATGTTTGACGAGTTCCGTCTCAAACACTCAGCTGGTGCAACTAATGAGGCCCTTGACAGCATCTCAACATCTGAATTACCAATGCGTGCTCCTATGAGGGATTCTGTTTAATCAATCACTCACCTTGTGCTGAAAGAGGAGAAACACTTGTTACGCTACTTGTGTTGTTATTTCAGTTTATTAAAAATATCTGTTAACAAGGTTGAATCATTTTCACTCTGCTTTGTTGTGTACTTTAAGGCGTGAACATCTGGGGATGACAAACATACAGCCAGTGTTAAGAATATGTGTGTGTGTGTGTGTGTGTGTGTGTGTGTGTGTGTGTGTGGTGTGTGTGTGTGTGGGGGCTGCCTTTACCATGAATGAATAACCTTGTTTATATTGAGTGATTCCCTCCATTGTCTCCTGCTTCATTCACATCGTGTCAACATGTGGCCCCTCCTGTGCGCGTGTGCGCGTGTGTGCGCGTGTGCAGTACTATGAAACGTAGAGCCGATGATCAGTGACGCTGTCATTACCTGAGAGACGCCTCGTCTCTGTCACCCGGGGCGTCTGCACCAGCTTCCTTTATCTAGTTACGGTTGACTTAACGCATTATCCTCCAGGGTGTGTGTGTGTGTGTGTGTGTGTGTTCGTGTGTGTGTGTGTGTGTGTGTGACGCTGTAGTGAGCAGCAGTATCATTTGTTGTTTCCATCACGCTTCGTCTGGAGAGGAAGTCCTGCAGGAAGTGCAGAGGATGAAGGACAGAGGAGGTGGAGAGGATGAAGGACAGAGGAGGTGGAGAGGATGAAGGACAGAGGAGATGGAGAGGATGAAGGACAGAGGGAGGTGGAGAGGATGAAGGACAGAGGAGGTGGAGAGGATGAAGGACAGAGGAGGTGGAGAGGATGAAGGACAGAGGAGGCGGAGAGGATGAAGGACAGAGGAGGTGGAGAGGATGAAGGACAGAGGAGGTGGAGAGGATGAAGGACAGAGGAGATGGAGAGGATGAAGGACAGAGGAGGTGGAGAGGATGAAGGACAGAGGAGATGCAGAGGATGAAGGACAGAGAGGAGATGCAGGGATGAAGAGAGGTGGATGAACAGGACAGAGTGAAGGACAGAGGAGGTGGAGAGATGAAGGACAGAGGAGGCGGAGAGGATGAAGGGACAGAGGAGGTGGAGAGGATGAAGGACAGAGGAGATGGAGAGGATGAAGGACAGAGGAGGTGGAGAGGATGAAGGACAGAGGAGATGGAGAGGATGAAGGACAGAGGAGGTGGAGAGGATGAAGGACAGAGGAGATGGAGAGGATGAAGGACAGAGGAGGTGGAGAGGATGAAGGACAGAGGGGGGGGAGAGGATGAAAGACAGAGGAGGCGGAGAGGATGAAGGACAGAGGAGGTGGAGAGGATGAAGGACAGAGGAGGGCGGAGAGGATGAAGGACAGAGGAGGTGGAGAGGATGAAGGACAGAGGAGGTGGAGAGGATGAAGGACAGAGGGGCGGATGGAGAGATGAAGACAGAGGAGGTGGAGAGGATGAAGGACAGAGGAGATGGAGAGGATGAAGGACAGAGGAGGTGGAGAGGGATGAAGGACAGAGGAGGTGGAGAGGATGAAAGACAGAGGGGCGGAGAGGATGAAGGACAGAGGAGGTGGAGAGGATGAAGGACAGAGGAGGTGGAGAGGATGAAGGACAGAGGAGATGGAGAGGATGAAGGAGGTGGAGAGGATGAAGGACAGAGTGGGTGGAGAGGATGAAGGACAGAGGAGGTGGAGAGGATGAAGGACAGAGGAGATGGAGAGGATGAAGGACAGAGGAGGTGGAGAGGATGAAGGACAGAGGAGGTGGAGAGGATGAAGGACAGAGGAGATGGAGAGGATGAAGGACAGAGGAGGTGGAGAGGATGAAGGACAGAGGAGATGCAGAGGATGAAGGACAGAGGAGGTGGAGAGGATGAAGGACAGAGGAGGTGGAGAGGATGAAGGACAGAGTGGGCGGAGAGGATGAAGGACAGAGGAGGTGGAGAGGATGAAAGACAGAGGAGGTGGAGAGGATGAAGGACAGAGGAGGTGGAGAGGATGAAGGACAGAGGAGGTGGAGAGGATGAAGGACAGAGGAGATGCAGAGGATGAAGGACAGAGGAGATGCAGAGGATGAAGGACAGAGGAGATGGAGAGGATGAAGGACAGAGGAGGTGGAGAGGATGAAGGACAGAGGGGGTGGAGAAGATGAAGGACAGAGGAGGTGGAGAGGATGAAGGACAGGAGATGGAGAGGATGAAGGAGGTGGAGAGGATGAAGGACAGCGTGGGCAGAGAGGATGAAGGACAGAGTGGGTGGAGAGGATGAAGGACAGAGGAGGTGGAGAGGATGAAGGACAGAGTGGGTGGAGAGGATGAAGGACAGAGGAGGTGGAGAGGATGAAGGACAGAGGGGTGGAGAGGATGAAGGACAGAGGAGGCGGAGAGGATGAAGGACAGAGGAGGTGGAGAGGATGAAGGACAGAGGAGATGGAGAGGATGAAGGACAGAGTGGGTGGAGAGGATGAAGGACAGAGTGGGTGGAGAGGATGAAGGACAGAGGAGGCGGAGAGGATGAAGGACAGAGTGGGTGGAGAGGATGAAGGACAGGAGATGGAGAGGATGAAGGAGGTGGAGAGGATGAAGGACAGCGTGGGCAGAGAGGATGAAGGACAGAGGAGGTGGAGAGGATGAAGGACAGAGGAGATGGAGAGGATGAAGGACAGAGTGGGTGGAGAGGATGAAGGACAGAGGAGGTGGAGAGGATGAAGGACAGAGGAGGGTGGAGAGGATGAAGGACAGAGGAGGTGGAGAGGATGAAGGACAGAGGAGGTGGAGAGGATGAAGGACAGAGGAGATGGAGAGGATGAAGGACAGAGTGGGTGGAGAGGATGAAGGACAGAGGGTGGAGAGGATGAAGGACAGAGGAGATGGAGAGGATGAAGGACAGAGTGGGTGGAGAGGATGAAGGACAGAGGAGGCGGAGAGGATGAAGGACAGAGGAGGAGGAGAGGATGAAGGACAGAGTAGGTGGAGAGGATGAAGGACAGAGTGGGCGGAGAGGATGAAGGACAGAGTGGGCGGAGAGGATGAAGGACAGAGGAGGCGGAGAGGATGAAGGACAGAGCGGGTGGAGAGGATGAAGGACAGAGGAGGTGAAGAGAGGAGATGAGAGGACAGAGCGGTGGAGAGGATGAAGGACAGAGTGGATGGGAGAGAGAGGATGAAGGACAGAGGAGGGGTGGAGAGGATGAAGGACAGAGGGGCGGAGAGGATGAAGGACAGAGGAGGTGGAGAGGATGAAGGACAGAGGAGGAAGGAGAGGAGATGAAGGACAGAGGAGGTGGAGAGGATGAAGGACAGAGGGATGGAGAGGATGAAGGACAGAGGAGGTGAGGATGGGACAGGAGAGGATGAAGGACAGAGGAGGTGGAGAGGATGAAGGACAGAGGAGATGGAGAGGATGAAGGACAGAGGAGGTGGAGAGGATGAAGGACAGAGGAGATGGGAGAGGATGAAGGACAGAGGAGGTGGAGAGGATGAAGGACAGAGGAGATGGAGAGGGATGAAGGACAGAGGAGGTGGAGAGGATGAAGGACAGAGGAGATGGAGAGGATGAAGGACAGAGGAGATGGAGAGGATGAAGGACAGAGGAGGTGGAGAGGATGAAGGACAGAGGAGATGGAGAGGATGAAGGACAGAGGAGGTGGAGAGGATGAAGGACAGAGGAGATGGAGAGGATGAAGGACAGAGGAGGTGGAGAGGATGAAGGACAGAGGAGATGGAGAGGATGAAGGACAGAGGAGATGGAGAGGATGAAGGACAGAGGAGGTGGAGAGGATGAAGGACAGAGGAGGTGGAGAGGATGAAGGACAGAGGAGGGAGGAGAGGACAGAGTGAAAGATGAGAGGAGAGTGGGTGAGGATGAAGGACAGAGGAGGCGGAGAGGATGAAGGACAGAGGAGGTGGAGAGGATGAAGGACAGAGGAGATGGAGAGGATGAAGGACAGAGGAGGTGGAGAGGATGAAGGACAGAGGAGATGGAGAGGATGAAGGACAGAGGAGGTGGAGAGGATGAAGGACAGAGTGGGCGGAGAGGATGAAAGACAGAGGAGGCGGAGAGGATGAAGGACAGAGGAGGTGGAGAGGATGAAGGACAGAGGAGATGGAGAGGATGAAGGACAGAGGAGGTGTAGAGGATGAAGGACAGAGGAGGTGGAGAGGATGAAGGACAGAGGAGATGGAGGGGATGAAGGACAGAGGAGGTGGAGAGGATGAAGGACAGAGGAGGTGGTGCTGGGAAAGTTCTCCATGACGAACGTAACATCAGGGACGGACTTGAAGGATACGCAGCAGAGGCCGAAGCAACAGGTCGGGTCTCTGCTGTCTCACTGTGTCCCGCCCCCCCGATGCAGGAAATGAGAAGACGGCGGCGTGAGCGCGAGCGGCGTCTGCGTCCTCACAAACAGATAAAGCTTTATTGGACTCCGGCAACTGAGAAAGAAAATGCAATAAAGCATCGAGAGCAGAGCTCTAATTAGACCGCGACTGTTTACAGAAGACTGCGATAAAGAGACGGAGGTCTCCCCTCCGTCCGTCCTCCAGGGGACAGGAAGTGATGCGGGCGGCTTTCATATATCAACACACCTTTTTAACCAGTGCAGATAATCGCTTTGGAAAGATGATAAACGAATACAGCAGGAAAACTTCTTCTAGCTTTTATTAAAAAGAGGATCGTCTGTGTGACGCCTCGATGGGTTCAGATGAATTCACTTTATTACACTTTTATTTTAAAAGCATCATTCTTTCCCTTTTTTTTTTTAATCGCTTGTTTATTTGCTATAAACTGCACATCGTTTGTTACGGTTACAACTGCTCGTAATAATTATTAAATACATTTCTTAGTTGGTATTTTAATAAATGTAATAGAAAGAAAGGCTCATTTTGGGAATAGCATGCGTGTCCTGATGACGTGTCCCATAGAGACCGTGTCCTGATGACGTGTCCCATAGAGACCGTGTCCTGATGACGTGTCCCATAGAGACCGTGTCCTGATGACGTGTCCCATAGAGACCTTGTCCTCTCGCTCCCTCTGCAGACGTGCTGAACGACGCCATCTTCGACGAGGACCACGACGAGATGGTGATCGTCAAAGACATCGACATGTTCTCCATGTGTGAACATCACCTGGTGCCCATCTTCGGCAGGGTGAGAGAGCTAACGTCCCCCGTCCCCGTCCCCCGTCCCCCGGCTTCATTCAGCGCTCGTGTTCCTGATCCCCAGAAGATGATTCTGGATCATTATGGTCGCTCTGAAAGTTCTGCTTTAAGCTAAGCTAAGCTAACTTTAGATGACCGCGCCCCCTTCATGATGTTCACTGACGACTAAACAAAGATGGCCGCTACACATTCGTTCATGTAAAACCTATTTGGCTGCAGCCGAGTCGCTTTGTTTCCGATATTGTGGAGGAAGCTGCGAATGTTTTAATTCAATACTTAAAGATTTTTGAAAATGTCAAACAAGATGTGAATCTTCCAGAAACATTTTACCCAGAAGGCAACTGGTCCGAGAACACGGGATCAGATTAGCTGAGATCTGGTTATCCTGCATTTGTTGTTTCCTCCTCTTCCTCTCCTCCTCCTCCTCCTCCTCCTCCTCCTCACACCATTAGTCTCCACTAAGAAGCCCGATTGGCCTCCTCACCCCCTCCCTCCCCTCCCCCTCCACCTTCAGCAGCAGGTGCACGTTGTTAAAGACGGGCAGCTGATCTTTTTCCACCATGAATGAGCTCTGATGACAAACACTCCACACCTCCTCTGTGTGTGTGTGTGTGTGTGTGTGTGTGTGTGTGTGTGTGTGTGTGTGTGTGTGTGTGTGTGTGTGTGTCAGGTGGCTTTTTATGCCCCGCCCCCCCTGTCATCGTCTGTCCCTCAGTGACTCACCACGTCCTCGTCCTCCTCCGGATCCTCCTGACAGAAGATCAATCAGTTGGAGACGTTTCATTGTGTCGTCTGATGAACCTTTTGTCCTTCGTGTCATTTCAGTCTCCGGCTGCCTCCAATAAGCTACAAAAAAACAGAAAATCAAACCGAAGGTTAAAGAGTCGTCAAAGTGTAAATAGCATTTTCGGATGTTTACTAGCTCAAATAAAAAAAATATAATATATGTTTGGGTACAATTTGGAATTATATGTTTTGATCAAGAAAAAAAATAAATAAAATAATGTAAATTACTTTGTACAACGTTGGGTATTTTCAGTTTAATTTAATAAAACACAGCACGTTTTCAACGTTTGCATTCTGCAGTCTAAATTATGAGCTACAATTTAAAAAATCCACTATATATATATATATATATATATATATATATAGAAATATATCTTATATTTCTCTCCCCTGACATAAACGTGAATAACGCAGGCAGATAATCCGTCACGGTCCGCCTGTTCCACGCCGATATGTCAGGCAGAGGAAGAAGAAGAGATCTCTGCACGCTTGTTGCCCTTTCTCTCGTCTCGTCAACAAATTGCGTCTGACATTTGAGTGGACTGTGAGTGTGTGAGTGTGTGTGTGTGTGTGTGTGTGTGTGTGTGGTGTGTGTGTGTGTGTGTGTGCGTGTGTGAGAGGGAATTACAGCCTCCAGACATCAATGATTCTCCGTCTCTCCCTCCTCTCGTCTTTTGTTCGTCCACCTGTTCCGCTCTTCGTCTTCTTCTTCTGTTGCTTCACATCAGCGACACGAGGACGTTTGTGATAAAGAAAAGTCATCACTTAAAGTACATTTGAGCTAAAACACCCGTTTTCTCAGGGAAATCCCTTGTATTTTAAAGCAAAAGTCTCTGTTAATAATAATGCGTTTGAATAAGGAGGCGCTTTTTAAGGCGGGGGTGGAGGGTGGAGGGGGGGAGGGTGGAGGAGACCTACGTTTGTGTCCACATGCTGCTCCGCACCTCCCCGAGGTCAGGGTCAATGCGCCTGTTTCCCCCTGAACCGGTGGAACCGGCGTTGGAGATAGCCGTTAGTTAGCCAGCCGTTAGCGCTGTCACGCCGTCACTGTGGCAACGGCGCCCATGAAGACGGCCGCCGCGCTGACGTCCGGCTACGTCGCTTTGGATGGGCGTGTCTGCTCCTTCCGCTACAGCAACAGAACAATACCTCTTATTAAGAAGTCAACCCCGCCAAAATAAGAGTAATCCATCTGGTTTCCATGAGCTTCCGCGCACCACCCGCCTCGCCTCGGGGACCCCAGCTGGCGTGAAGCGTCTGATCCTGATCTTTCTCCCGTGGGTGCAGGTTCACATCGGCTACCTCCCCAACAAGAGAGTCCTGGGCCTCAGCAAGCTGGCCAGGTGAGTCACGTCCCTCCTCATCGGGAGACAGTGAGAGTGAACCTAAGCTGATTATTAAACAACGTGTGTGTACCAGCGTAGAATCTGATCCCGCTGACCCCAATACCTCCAGGCTTATCGCACTTAACACCCCGTCGCTAACCCGCCGCCACTGCGAGCGCGGAGGTGCGTCGTGTTCGTGAGAGGAGGCAACCGCGGTTTCAGAGGGAAATGCGGTTTTGTTCGCTGTTTTTTTTTTTTTTGGGGCTGGTAAAAATGTCACCTCTGGCTTACACTTTGTTAAGTCCCGCCCCTTTGAACGCAGTCCGGCCAATCATAGCGCAGCATCACTCCAGCTCATCGATGGTTTCACAGTTTAGTGGATTTAGAGCTCGTCATAATTAAACGTGAGACATTAATATTATATTACCGGAAGGAGATTTATCTTTTTAAAACAACACCCGGTTCCTTTGACTTAAAGCTGCATTCTCTCTGCTGACCACCGGGGGCCTTTCTGTGGAGTTTATTCATTTTATTAACATATAATAAAATTAAGATAATACATTTAATAGTTATGATAGAATGACACACTTGGCACATCTGGGGTGGAATGATGAACAGATGTGGACTCCAGCAGAGGTTCCTCACTTGCGTCCCGTCTCTCCCCGTGCCGCCCGTTTGATCCCTTGACATTTTCTGGGGGTGGATGAGGTCGAATTTGTCTGAAGTGGTTTTTCTCACAGAGAAGAGCAAGAGGTCAAAGGTGAAGACCGCGCCGTTTTTTCTCCTCTGCAGACCTGCTTGTTTATTCCATTTGAGTTCCTCTCAGTCCAGAGAAACGATGTTCTCAAAGTTATACATTATTATTCTTATGCTCAATTGTATCTCCACGTTCCCCAAAAATAGATTAAAAATGTGTATTTTAATAAAGACAATTACTTTTAATTCTGTTACTTAAAAAATATAAATGATTGACGACGTGTTTTTAATTCATCGTCCTGGTCTCCTCCTCATTGATTCTCTTTCTCTCTCTCTCTCTCTCTCTCTCTCTCTCTCTCAGGATCGTGGAAATCTACAGCCGGCGACTACAAGGTACCCCTTCAGGTCGGAGGTCAAAGGTCAGTGCCCCGTGTCACCTCTGTCCGACCCGCTTACGTCTGTGTGTCCGTGCGTCCACAGTTCAGGAGCGGTTGACCAAGCAGATCGCCGTGGCGATCACCGAGGCGCTGAAGCCCACCGGAGTGGGCGTGGTCATCGAGGCGACGTACGAGCCTTTCCTTCCCCTCCATTGGTTGGTTATCATTACGTTGACCGCTGGATCACGTCCCTTTCGTCCTTTCTCTCCGCGTGCAGTCACATGTGCATGGTGATGCGCGGCGTGCAGAAGATGAACAGTAAGACGGTCACCAGCACCATGCTGGGGGTCTTCAGGGAGGACCCCAAGACCCGCGACGAGTTCCTGGCGCTCATCAGGAGCTGATGATGTCGGGCTCCTCCTCCTCCTGTTGCCCGCGGTTACCGCCACCTCCACGGACCAGGCGCCAGTGCGGCCGCGTGTGTGTGTGTGTTTGTGTGTGTGTGTGTGTATTCGTGTGTGTATTCGTGTGTGTGTGTGTGTGTGTGTGTGTATTCGTGTGTGTGTGTGTGTGTGTGTGTGTGTGTGTGTGTGTGTGTGTGTGTGTGTGTGTGTATTCGTGTGTGTGTGTGTGTGTGTGTGTTGCTGTGACTCGTGTGTGTGTGTTTGCTGTGACTCTTTTCGTCGGTCAGATAAGGAGAAGCGACGCCTTGTTTATTTTTCAGGACTTCACCCTTTTAGCTGTTTGCTCCGTTCTGCGCTCACAGACGTTTCTTCGTCTCAACTATAAATATATACATATATATATATATATATATATATATATATATATATATATACTGTAAATAAATATATTTACAGTTGAGCTGAACGGCTTCAGATTTACTAATATTCTGTTTTTCATCTCAGTGATGTAATACATCTACTGTGATGTAGCTGTGTAGGTAAAACAAATGACCTAATTACAAAGCAGGGGGAGGGGCTTAATATTCAGATTCCAGGATTCCCTTTTCACTTATTTCTGATGAACTAAATTATCCAAATAAAAAAATAAATCAAAAGGTATTTGTGAAGCCTCAGTTGACCAATCAGATGTACTCAGATCACATTTTTTAACCTGTTGCTCTGTAAAATAAGTAATAATTACTGTCAATGTTACCATTTTCTAAATCTGTATCATTTTTTTAGAGCTATATTATTATTGTGCTACGGATAATAATTAAAATAATAGTAATTATTAGTATTCTTATTTTATTGTGCATGGATCTGCCTGTATGTGCCAACTTAAACCAAAAATAAAATAGAATAAAAACAAAATGTGTGCATGTTAGTGTGTGTGACTTTGTTTTCACTTGTGTAGAATATTTCCTCATTGACTTTGTTTTCACGTCTCTGTGGCCTTGTTGAGAATATTTAATGTAAACTGCGTTTATTTCAGATACTTTCTAATTGAAGTCTATGTGACATCATACTGTGTGTGTGTGTGTGTGTGTTTATTCACAAGCACCCATGCTGTATTTCCACGCGCTAGTAAACGACACATTTATAATAATAATCATTATTATTAGAACATTTTAGTTGATTGTGTCGCCCCCCTGTGGAAGAACGCGGTAGTGTCTTAGATCCCAAGTGGGCCGGACCATTGCACTCATATGGGGGGGAGGATGGTCTGTCCGACCGGGACATGAACCCGCTGTCCCCATGACCCCTTGACCTTTTCCACAGAGGAACAGCGGTTAGGAATAGACGTTAGTGGCTCATTTTCTGGACTATTCAAATCCAGCCCGATGGTTCTACTCGCCAGTTCAATGACATCACCTCGCTTCGAGCATGTCACATGTCACGTACTTCTGCTGCTTCCCTACAACTTTCTCTGCCACACGTCAGAAGGATAGCTGATAATAACTGAATGTACGTTTACAAATCACATCTCCACATCTCGGCGCTTCGGTCTCACACATTTCACTGATGATTCTGCGTCAACGTTTCACAACTTTCCTCTCATATCAGATCATGTGAGCTGTCTCATTACACACAACAAACTACACACACAACGCATCACAAACAAGACCCCTCATGGTTTCCGTCACTAACTAGTTAAACCGTCAATATGAACTCGTCAGGCCTCTCATTCCCACTAAGGAACCCGCAGGAGGTGGACCTGACCTCCCTGACTGTTCATCCCTGCAGCTGCAGTCAGTACAGCCAACCGCTCCGCTGTGTAGACTATTGGATGTCCCCCTATTGATACCGACCCCTTTATCTGGCATTGCCACCTCACGCCCCGTCACTCCTGCCTCAGGTTCTGTTTGAATGCACCGTACTCTGATGTATGCATGTCAACTGGGAACGAAAGACCATTACCAGAAATGTAACTGTCGCCTCCCTTTCTAGTTCTTTCCCGTACATCCGTAGCTTGGCGCCTTCCTTCGTACTTTTTCTGGTGAAAAAGAACGAGAAACCTGAGTCACACCCCCACGCCACCACCTCGTCGACTCCCTCTCGCGCCTTCCTGACCGCACGTTCCACGTTTCTTCCTTTTCCTCCGTAGCAGCCAGCAAACAGAGACCTGCCTATATCTGCTGGTGCTACTGTGAGTATCTCATGAATCATTGTAAAGATGAGTGGACTAATCACACCACCCTGAGGCGTTCCACTCTCAACGTCTGACTCAATCCGAACTAAGTGGAAAAGTCCTCTTCTACATTTTTCCATCAATTCCCAGTTTATGCAGCTTAATTAAAAAAGCTTTGCTTCCACATCGTATTGTACGCTTTTTCCATGTCAAAACACTGCTATGACTCACTAGCTGTGCCTCAGAGACGCCAGTATGTGTCCTTGTAGCACTGCAGCCTTCGTAGACCTGGTCTGGTCCTCCAACGGCCGCATGGGCTGGACCGAGCGGCCTCTGAGACGGGACGTCTGTCCTGCGGGGCGACTTCCTGCCTGCGTCATCAGCTTCACGTCCCGGCAATAAAAGCCTTAAAAGCCCCCAAAGCCTTTAAAGTACAGAGAAGGAAGATAAACTTATTTCATTAAATGAATATGCTTCTCTTCCGGAGCATGATATAGTTCAGGCTGAGAGAAGAACATTTTCTGGTTTAACATTTGCATAGTTTATGCTTCTGCGTTTTCAGAGAGACCCTTGCGTGCCCCTTGCGTGTCCCTTGCGTGTCCCTTGCGTGTCCCTTGCGTGTCTTCTCACACCTCCTTGCGTCCGTCGACCCATTTTTTTTACACTGGCGTCAAAGCGACGCAGCCTGCTGCAGCGCACGAGGCTGCGATTGGTCTGTTCTTCTGATAGGAACATCTCTGGTCGTCATGGAAACGCTCCTCTAATCTTTAAGTGGTCAGCGGCTTCGTGTGAAACGAGATATGATCAGTTTCACTGAGCTGCAGTTCAGATTGTGAAACACAAAAGTCCTTCTCTTCATTAGTAAAGTAACACAAGTGAAGAACGACAGCCGTGTTGCCTCAGTGGGGAAACACCAGCTAACACATGTTCCCCGTTCCACCTCATGTTCTAGTCCTTTGGTCACGTGATGACACACACTAACAACACCGGTGACATGCAATGTCATCTGAACTGTAACCTTTGATTTGACCTTTGTGAGGAGAGACGGAGGAGAAGCGATGAAGCTCTTCCGTACCACGGCACCCATCACGTTACACGGTGTGTGATGGTTAGGGGGGCACTGATCCCCACGGCTGCTCCGAAGCCTCCTGTTCTAATGGAACTTGCTTCAATAAACCAGATGAAGCCTTCGTGTCCTGCAATAGTCAAAGTGGTTCACACAAAACCAGTAGAAACATCCAAACATAAAGCAGGGAGATTTAGTGGTGGTAGATAGTTTAGGTTTTATATTTAATTCGATTAATGTTAAATGAAGAAGAACTATTTTAACTGTTACTGTGTTTTGCTGTTGAAAAGCACATTACGGGTTTAAAGTGTTGCATAAATAAAAGTGAGCAATATTCATTATTGAACTTTGCAATTAATTGAAAAGAAATCCTCCAGGGCCTCCAGGGCCTCTCCTCTCCATCCCTGCAGCTAGTGAGGCCGTGGTCCACCTCCACCTCTCACATGGACCTCAACTCAATGTGGTCAGTGAAGCTCTGTGAGTCCTGCATGTAACTGGTTTAGTTTAGTTCTTCTGAGGCGCGGTGACGCCGACTAGTGTGTTCTGTGTTCTAACGTGAGCCCAGCACAGACCCCCGCTGTCACTTCAGGACCTGTTCCAGTCCCTCTGTACTGTAGCGTGGTGAATGAAGACCCCCGCTGACCTTATCCTTGTGTGAGGTCCATCAGGACACCACTGCATTGGGTTTAAACTCAACTCAGCTCATCTGAATATGTTTTACCTTAAAGTTTCTCTCTGACTCATTTTCTTTCTGCTTTTCATTTCCCTGCAGCAGAAGCTATCGGAGTATTTTATTATTTCCTATGGAATACATTTCTTTTTGGGGGTTTGAGTCTAATCTGAACTCAACATCTCCAACCTTCAGCATAATATTTCACCAGTCAAAGGAACAGACTTTCACTATATAATGAAGTCTCTTTGAGAGACACTAGTTAGTAAGTAGCTGTAACTGATGGTTTAAGAGGACGCTGACTGAAATAATCAGTCTGACTCAAACACAGTTAAGAGACGTGAAAAAGATCTAAAAACAAAGACCAGTATCAGTAAAGCTCCTCCTCTTCTGGTACGAGGAAATACACTGGGGACATGAGACAAGGGCGTCAGAGACGCAGAGAGACGGACGCAGAGCGACAGACGTCTACCTGGTCGTCATGGAGCACCTGTTGATGCTGCTGCTGTTGCTATGGAGCTCAGGTAGGACTCGATGAGCTTCATTCAGGTATTTCTGATGGACGTTCAAGTGAGACAAACGGACACGTGTGTGGGTGAGTGGGGAGAAGGTCGTCCTTCAGCCAGAGGGTTGGCGGTTCAATTCCAGGCCCGGCTAACCTGCATGTTGATGTGTCCTTGGGCAAGACACTTAACCCAAGTGTCTCGTGTAGCGGTGAGTCGGTGTGTGAATGTTAGTGATGGCAGGTGACACTGTGTGTGTAGCTCCTGTCATCAGTGTGTGAATGGGGGAATGATCTCATAGAAATGTGCTGTACAGGTACAGTCCATTTACCATTACACGTGTGCATAATTATGGACTGTATGACCTCTACCAGCTTAGTTATTAAGATGACCTGGGTGACGCTCCGTTGATGAGTCTTCTCCATGTTGCTGTTGGTTTCGCATCGTTGTGTGTGAGACATTAGATAGGGTCCACTGGCAGGGTGTAAAGTCTCTAAAGACTCTTATTTCAGTGTAACATGCAACAGTTCGTGGTAGATTTGAACATCCGGTTTAGTTGTCAAAAACCCTTCTGGGGTCAAAGACCTGAAAAACACAGTGAATCCACAACCTAAATACCCGAGCTAATCAGTGCTTAGTAGACCGCCATCCAGTGTACACGAAGGGGAACACGGTTCCGACGTTACACCCATATTGGGTTCTTACAATAATGAATATTGAATATTTCTCTGTAAGATCTTACATCTGGTCAGCTGCCATTTAATTGCTTGACTATTTAAGTTAAGAGTTCCATACAGCAGCGGCCTCTTGGTCCGGATCCAGACTGAGACCTAAAGCTAAAAATGTGAGGGGCCGTTTAGGACTTAACTATTGAGACACTCTCGCGCACACTAATGAAACCCTCTTACGTTCACTATTGACATGCTCTCACACACGACTGAGACACTTACACATACATGTATACTCTGTAAACCTGTGCACGCGCATATATAAAACATTATACATACTCATCTGAAACACTTACATGTACATGAGAAACACACGCATGCATATATGCTGCTGTGTCACATACACACACACATATGAAAGGGTTACATGCATACAAGTTAACAAAGGTTTATTATCAATAAGTCAACCGGGGAGGGGAAAAACGATAACTCAAAAGCTGTTCACTGGGGTGGCCAGGGACCATCAGGACGCTTCGCCAGATTCCTCCTGGTGCAGAAGAGAGAATGTATTTCGTTAGAACCGTCTTGTTTGAGGAACATCATCCTCCTCGAGTTCCTGCTGTCTCGCTCGCTTTCTCCTCTGTGTCTCCTTGGAGGAAGGCTTAAAACAGGCTCCTGATTGCCTGCGTGATTACCGACACCTGGGAGGGGAACTCAGTGACACCTGGGGTAGTACCGCCCTTCCACTACCCTGCCTCTTGGTGGCCCTCTCCTGGCTGTTTCTCGCCACGTGGGGGCACTGCTCTCCGGCTGGGCCATCACATACCCCCCCCCAGCTCCGAACCACGGTGGGGAGCGGGAGAAACCAACGGGTTATTCGGGCGTTCTTATCTTTGTTGACGGCCATCCATCTCAATGGGGCATGGTCCGTAACCAATATGAACTCTCACCCCAACTAGAACCTCAGTTTTCCGATTGCCCATTTGTCGGCGAGACACTCCTTTTCCACGGTTGAGGAATTCTTTTCATGGGGAAGTAGTTTGCGGCTGACAAAGGTTATGGGGTATTCGCTTCCATTATGTACCTGGGACAAGACTGAGCTTTCTTCAAGGCATTGAAGGCCAGCTGTGTCCGTTCAGTCCACTTTACCCCGTTGGATGCGCCTTTGCTTGTCAGCTCATGCACGGGGGCCGCCTAAAGAAGCACAATTAGGAATGAACTGTCTGTAATATCCCACTAGCCTGAGAAAAGTTCTCACCTGACGTTTGGTCTGGGGTTGGGGCCAGGTTGCTATGGCATCCACCTTCTTTACTTGGGGTTTCACATTTCCTCGTCCGATGGTGTACCCAAAGTAATTCGCCTCCTCCAAGACGAGCTGTCAGCCCCGCCTCTTGTAAGCCCTGAAGAACGGCGGCCAGGTGCTGCAGATTCTTTTCCCATGACGTGCTATGGACAATAATATCGTCCAGGTATGCCGCCGCATAGCCTTGGTGTGGTCGGAGTACTTTGTACAAAAGCCTCTGGAACGTTGCCGGGGCCCCATGAAGACCAAATGGGCGGACTCGATAGTGGAAGGCGCCGTCTGGCGTTGAGAAGGCAGTCTTCTCCTTGGCTTGGGGGATGAGCGGTACCTGCCAAAACCCTTTGGATAAGTCCAGTGTGGAAATGAACCGGGCCGGCCCTAGTCTCTCGACTAGCTCATCTACCCGGGGCATAGGGTAGGTGTCAAACAGGGAAATCGCATTTAGCTTTCTATAGTCGTTGCAGAACCTAATGCTCCCATTCGGCTTTCCTACAAGGACTATAGGCGCTGTGGGACTCCTGCATGTGGGGCCAGACCTGGGTCATCCGGTGGTGCATCTGTTCCACGTGCTTTATGATGCTGCGCTGGGTGGATGGTTGCTGCTCCCAGGCCTCCTTGGCCACATCTAGCAACCCGCAGGGTCTCCGACCGTACAGGAGCTGAGAATCCAGTAGAGCCCTCGGGAACTTCTAAGATAGAGAACACAATGCAAGGCAGCAGTTGGTCCCAGTTCTTACCATCAACCTTGATCACCTTACGCAGCATGTGCTTTAGAGTTTTTGTTGAATCTTTCTACCAGTCCATCGGTCTGAGGGGGATAGACCGAGGTTCTGATTTGTCTCACCTTCAGACTTTGGCATAGGCATCTCATTAAATTCAAAATTAAAATTCAGTTTATTTAACTTAATTATTTAATATTTCTCTTATTATATTGTATATAATGTGTATCTTTTTATTCTATTTTCTTCCCTGTACATGCTGCTGTGATACCAAAATTTCCCTCTTGAGGGATCAATAAAGTATCTATCTATCTATCTATCTATTACTTGGGACATAAAGGTGTGCCCTTCTCAACGTCTGACTCAATCCGAACTAAGTGGAAAAGTCCAGTTTTACATTTTTCCACCAATTCCCATGTGAAAGGGTTACTGTGAGGGGTCAGGACTTCGACTCAGGTGCAGAGCAATAAGGCAACGACAAATTTCATTCCAGGTTTGGAACCTTTTACTTGCAGAATAAAGTAATGCGAAAAAAGGCAGCACAGGCGGACTTCACACGCTCTTGTAGAAACAAAAAAAAGGAAAAGGGCCTGGCAATGAAGTAAAAAACAAGATAACCACAAACCAACACTGGGAATACCTGACTACAAAACATGCAACTCGGGGAGGGACGAAAGATAACCTAACACAGACAACACGGGAACTGAGGCTTAAATACAGGTGGAGGTAAAAAAGGTTGTATATAGATTGTTGCACACTTGTACATTCATAGCTGAATATCTTGCATATTAATACAAAGAGTGCCTGTAAGAGCACCTCCCTGGTGGATGTGAGAGCATTACATAAGGATACAAACTCAGAAGAGCCAGAAACAAAGTGCAATTTCCTCAAATAAGCCAATTTACAACTTGCTATAGATAAGTGGCGTTACAAGTACAATGTAAGTGCTACAGTTAGTGTGTTAGTGGAGGTAGAGTGTGAAGAGGTGTGTCTTTAGTCTGAAGATGTGAAGGCTCTCTGTGGTCCTGGTGTCTTCAGAGACCTCCTTCCACCATTTAGGAGCAGGACAGCAAAGAGTGGAGATCTAGTCGAGTGTTTTGCTCTCAGTGAGGAGGAACAAGCAGTTTATCACATGCAGAGCGGAGAGTGCGGGTCGGGATGTCGGGTTGGACCAGGTCCTGGATGTAAGCTGGACCCCATCCATTCAGCATCCAGCATGGTACGTGAGCACCAGTGTTTAGAACTGGATGAGCCACCGGGTCCAGTGAAGAGAGCGGAGGAGTGGAGGATTGAGGGAGAACTTAGGAAGGTTAAAGACCAGTGGAGCTGCTGCATTCTGGATGAGCTGCAGAGGTGGAATGGTGGGAGCAGGAGACCTGCAGGAGAGAGTTACAGTAGTCCAGGAGGGAGACGACAAGAGCCTGAATCAGTACCTGCGCTGCCTTCTGAGTGAGAAGAGGACGTGTTCTCCTGATGTTGTAGAACAGGAAGCACCTGCAGCTCCTCCAGGGTTTAATTACGCCGCGTTGAGCTGATGTGCAATTACAATTACAAACTACTCGTGTAGCTTGAGCTCTATGGCATCCAGTCCAAGGAAGTCCCCCCTGGTACCACTGAGGAGACAGCTAAGGGGACCACTGTTGTGGAATATTTCAATAAGACTAGTTCGGAAGAAGAGAATGATTTGTTCTTAGGTTTATCTAATAAAAGAAAAGTCTTGATGAATGATCAAAGTTGTTATAATATATTTTACCATTACACCTCTGAAGGGACATCTAAAGGTGCCACTGGGGGGACATCTGAGGGGACATCTATGGGGACCACTGAGAATACCTCAGCTCTAGAGGACGAGTTCATGTGCAAGAGTCCGGCCATATCGGACATCGTCATCCTGCTGGACAGTTCCTGGAGCATCGGGTTCATCAACTTCAAGCTCGTTAGGACCTTCCTGGAGAACCTGGTCAGGGCCTTCTCGGTGGAGTACGACAAGACCAGGATCGGTGAGGATCGTGGCTTTCAGGATGCTTCATCTAGAAAGAGTGATGCTTTGTCTGTTTAAAGCCTCTTGTGTAGCGTCAGGACTGGATTCTGTCACTTGTGCTCAAACGACTATTCATTGTGTGTGTGTGTGTGTGTGTGTGTGTGTGTGTGTGTGTGTGTGTGTGTGTGTGTGTGCGCAGGCCTGGTTCAGTACTCCCGAGACTTCTGGGTCGAGTGGCACCTCAACGCTCACACCACCAAAGAGGGTGTGATCGAGGCGATGAAGAACCTGCTGTACAGAGGAGGGAACACGAAGACAGGTAGAGCGGCTCGACAAGTGTTACAGCTGATGTGTTCCTTTTATGCTGTTTCAACTGGGGTGTGACGATTCATTCTAACAACGATTCGATTCCAATCGCGAGTCATGGTTGCCGATTCGATTCATGGACGATCTGGGTTCATTTAGAACGATTCAATTTGATTCGATTCAGTGACTTGAAATCGATTCAGTAACTTTACTGAACAGTGCAGGCAAAGTTCCTGAGATCCCTGTTGTTTCTTGTAAGGAAATCAGGTTTAAATTAATTATGGATATTATAAACAAGCAAACAACAATTAATGGCAAATGTATCAACCTTTTATTTGAATCAAGTGCCATTTTCAATGTAAACATCACACAATAATTACACAATGTTTGGATCAATTCACAGAACCCCGGATTTTCAACCACATTGTAGGGTCACACGTCTTTACAGATAAACTTGTTCCTGTGATGGTGAGTTTGGTGCTGGAGGCCTGAGGCGTCTGCAGCGGTGACGCTGCTGGAGGTCCTGACTGTCGGCGCTGTTTAATCCCACGGCGCCTTAGCAGACGGCCGCAAAGATTCGTCGTGTTTCCGTGTTTTTTTATTTGGCTTCTACATATTCTACAAACAGCGACCGACTTATTTAGAACACCTCCGTGTTTGCAGAAGCCAAAACGTTTCCACCGGATCAATAAGTTGGTTTGTAAACGTCTCGCTCGCGGTCGCCTCCTCCACGCTGTGTTTTCTTGTTGTTCAGAGTTTCGCGCGGCTGCCGCTGCGTACTGATGACGTCACAGACCGGCAGACTGAATCGAGTAACGTTTAACGTGTCTAAAGTGCTAAAAAACCAACAAACCAACAAACATCCACACCGTTGTTGTACTTAAATCCAATGTGCAGTTTCCAAGTATCGATACAATCGATTATGTCGTCCGGAATGCCGATTTGCAGAGCACAGATCGATTCAATTTAATGATATTAGGTTATACCAAAAAAAGATTCAATGAAATATTCAAAAGAATATTCAAAGAATCCAAAAATATAACATTTAGAGAGATCATGAATAAAACAACGGCAGGGAATTTTCAAACAAAGGATCTGGATCTGAAATTTCTTTCAGGAAAATATTATAAAACATTTTCTTTCGAGGGATTTTCTGTGATAATAAGTTGCCAATGAAAAATATTTTAAAATATATTCAAAAAAGAATAATTATAAGGATAATAAAATGGATATGGAGGAACTTTTTCGCCACACATCTTAATCTTAACATTCTTAGGAAAACAGAAAGATATATTGTCTTTTGAAGAACCGCTTAAAAGAAATTGTATTCAAAGATAAAAATATTATTAAAAATCATGGACTATGTATATACATATATATTTAAAGTTAAACCGCTGTGATAACAGGTTGTCGGAAAAAGATATATTCAATAAATAATGAAAGGATCCAAAAATATAATAATTAGAAAGATGATGAAATAGGGGGCATTCGTGATTTTGGGAGAGATGAACTTTTCACTTTAAAGACGCTTTATCTCTTTTTTATCCCCGCGGAAAGCAACAGCACATTTAAAACTGTAAAAAAGGAATCACAAAGCGTTTAAATGAGCTTCTCTTCTGGAAAGTCTCTTGTTTCTCGGCCTTTGTTTTTTCCATATCTTCAAAATGAGTTCTATGTGGTCTCCAGGTCAGGCTCTCACCTTTATCCTGGACACCAGCTTTAAAGCCATGTTCGGCTCCAGGCCCGGCGTTCCCAAGATCGTGATTCTCATCACGGACGGGAAGTCCCAGGATGACGTCATCTCTCCCGCGCGCAGCCTCAGGGAGGCCGGGATCGAACTGTTCGCCATCGGTACGCCCCGAGCCTCCCCAATAAAATGAAGAAAGTTCACAGGAAGCCGTGAATGTTTGTTAGATTGGGACTTTGTTGATGCTGAAATTGTCCAAAGACCAGGCACGGAAATATTAAAACATCTGTTAGGAGATTATAGTATAGTTTGAGTCATTTTCCCCCCGATTGACTTCATCAAAAACATCCTCCCCAGGTGTGAGAGACGCCGCTTTAAGCGAGCTGAAGGCCATCGCGTCTCCCCCCGAGGAAACTCACGTGTACAACGTGACCGACTTCAGAGCGTTGAGCGACATCGTGGAGAGTCTCAGCAAGACGGTGTGTGAGCGGGTGGAGCAGCTGGACAGGCAGATCAAAGGTCTGACCTCACTCACCCACTCACTCACTCATTGACTCACTCACTTACTCATTCACTCACCCACTCACTCACTCATTCACTCACCCACTCACTCATTGACTCACTCACTTACTCACCCACTCACTCACTCATTCACTCACCCACTCACTCACTCATTCACTCACCCACTCACTCACTTACTCATTCACTCACCCACTCACTCATTCACTCACCCACTCACTCACTTACTCATTCACTCACCCACTCACTCATTCATTCACTCACCCACTCACTCACCCACCCACTCACTCACTCACTAATTACTCATTCACTCACCCACTCACCCACTCATTCACTCACCCACTCATTGACTCACTCACTTATTCACTCACTCACTCATTCACTCACTCAATCACTCACCCACTCATTCACCCACCCACTCACTCACTCACTCATTCACCCACCCACTCACTCACTCACTCACTCATTCACTCATTCACTCACTCACCCATTCACTCACCCACCCACTCATTGACTCACTCATTCACTCACTCACTCATTCACTCACCCACTCATTCACCCACCCACCCACTCATTGACTCACTCACTCACTTCACTCACTCATTCACCCACCCACCCACTCACTGACTCACTCACTTATTCACTCACTCATTCACTCACTCACTCACTCATTCACTCACTCACTCACTCACTCATTCACTCATTCATTCATTTGTTATGGAAATAAATATGAAGATATGAATCAATGTGGTTCCAGCTTGTGATCCATTATTTGTGTTGAGGGGCGGGGATTTAGGGCGAGCCTCCTCATCCATCAATAAAAAGATGGAGTAAAATAAATTAAAGTTGCAAGCAGCGACAGGGGCTACTCTGCATGTCGGGTCACCGGCCGGACGGCTAGAAACGCAGCCAAGAACTCCTGCGACTGTCGAAAAAGAGTCGCTGTTAACCGCGTGGAGCGACGCCAGGAATGTCGCTTTGCAAGCTTCATCTTTATTAAGGTCTTGGGTCTTTTAACATTTGAGAGGGATTTGATTAACTTGCGAGGAGCAGGGTATTAAATAAAAAACGTGTAACTTCCTGTTGCCACTTTTTTTTCAGGTTACCTGGGTTACATATTCCTACTAAGGTCAAACGTAGCACTGGAGCTGCTTAAATTAATATTTTCATCATTAAAATTATATCCGATAACTACATCTTTGACATCTTTGACTTGTAACTAAACGTGGCACACGCTTAGGTACAAGTTGACCATGTTGAGTACCTTTGTGTTTACTGGATACTAGAAAATTTGACTTTGTGTTGCCAGTAGGTGGCGCCGTGACTTTGATTCCACTTTACATCTCTTCAGGCCCAGAGTCTCATCACACATGTGTAAATCAGAAAGAATCTGATGATGTGGAGTAGAGTTACAACGGTTTAGTTGTTCTTGGTAAAGGATCAACTTTGCCGATGCTCCCTCTCGCCACCGATTATCGGACTCTGATAACATTCACATATCAGAGGGATCAGATCAACCTGTGAGGAGCAGGGTGTAAAGTAAGAAACATTCAACTTCTTGTTGCCACCAGGTGGCGCTATGACTACGGTTAAAAATGATCATGTGGATGTCTACAGGGTGAGATGTTCATGCTGTATATCTTCTCAAAACAATGAGATATCACCTGTAGATTACGGTAGATTACGGTAGTTACGTGGCGTAAGAACTGATTTCAAAATAAGAACATGTGTCAAACTCATTCAATAAGTCTGTAAATCAAATATAAATGTGATAATACATTAAAAAAAACAGTGAATTGTGTAATTACTTATTCAAATACATTTATAAAGAATTAATTTACACAGACCAGAAACTATCAGGAAATTCTTATTTAGCATTAAAGACTTAAGGCCCTTCAAAATGTCATACATGAGCCAACTTCCTCTAAAATCTCATTCACCAGCCAGCTTTAGATTCAATCACAATTTCAGATGGCATTGTGAAGATGGCGTCTCCGCGCGGTGTTATACACGCACGAAGGTCATCCCCAGTGGACGGTGGCCCGCAGTGGCGCCTAATCCTAATCACTCTTTCAGCATACGACTATGTTATAATATATTTTGCCATTACACCTCTGAAGGGACATCTAAAGGTAGCACTGGAACAATGTGGTTTTCGTCCTGGTCGTGGAACAACGGACCAGCTCTTTACTCTTTCCAGGATCATGGAGGGGGCTTGGGAGTATGCTCATCCAGTCTACATGTGTTTTGTGGACTTGGAGAAGGCGTATGACCGGTTCCCCCGAGAGAAACTGTGGGAGGTGCTGCGGGAGTACGGGGTGAGGGGGTCCTTGCTTGGGGCCATCCAATCCTCGTACGCCCAAAGCGAGAGCTGTGTTCGGCGGCAGTCAGTCGAAGGCGTTTCCGGTGGGGGTCGGCCTTCTCGCCAGGGCTGCGCCTTGTCACCAATCTAGTTTGTGGTTTTCATGGACAGGATATCGAGGCGTAGTCGGGGGGAGGAGGGTCTACAGTTCGGGGGGCTGCGGATCTCATCGCTGCTTTTTCTGCAGATGATGTGGTCCTGATGGCATCTTCTGTCAGTGACCTCAAACTCTCGCTGTAGCGTTTCGAGTGTGAAGCGGTCGGGATGAGGATTAGCACCTCTAAATCTGAGGCCATGGTTCTCAGCAGGAAACCGATGGATTGCCTACTCCAGGTAGTGAATGTGTCCTTACCCCAAGTGAAGGAGTTCAAGTACCTCGGGGTCTTGTTCACGAGTGAGGGGAAGATGGAGGGTGAGTTTGGCCGGAGAATCGGAGCAGTGGGGGCGGTATTGCACTCGCTTTACCGCACCGTTGTGACGAAAAGAGAGCTGAGCCGGAAGGCAAACCTCTCGATCTACCGGTCAATCTTCGTTCCTACCCTCACCTGTGGTCATGAAGGATGGGTCATGACCGAAAGAACTAGGTCACGGGTAAAGTGGCCGAAATGGGTTTCCTCAGGAGAGTGGCTGGCGTCTCCCTTAGGGATAGGGTGAGAAGCTCAGCCATTCGCGAGGAGCTCGGAGTAGAGCCGCTGCTCCTTTGCGTCGAAAGGAGCCAGTTGAGGTGGTTTGGGCATCTGGTGAGGATGCCCCCTGGACGCCTCCCTAGGGAGGTGTTCCAGGCATGGCCAGCTGGGAAGAGGCCCCGGGGAAGACCCAGGACTAGGTGGAGAGATTATATCTCTGCACTGGCCTGGGAACGCCTTGGGATCCGCCAGTCAGAGCTGGTAGATGTGGCCCGGGAAAGGGAAGTTTGGGGTCCCCTGCTGGAGCTGTTGCGACCCGACCCCGGATAAGCGGTTGAAAATGGATGGATGGAAGGAAAAAGCTAACTGGCAGCAGAACACAAGCTTCATGAGTCTAAATGTACATGTGGATTTCCTCGTATGCAAACATTTAGTGTGGATCCTACCTCTGGACCAATCAGAGCTCTCTATCTTCATGGACACGCCCTCTCTTTATTTAGTGTCTGATGTCTTTAATCTCTCTCTCATCTTCTATCTTCTCTCCAGACTACACCAGGCTGGTGAATGGGTCTACTCACTGCTCAGGCAGACTGGAGGTGAGATCTAACCAGTCAAACCAGTCTAACCAGTGGTCCTCAGTGTGTGAAGAGGACTTTGACCAGCAGGATGCAGAGGTGGTCTGTAGCGAGCTTGGCTGTGGGGCTCCTTCAGTCCTCCAGGGGGCGCTCTATGGAGAAGTGGAGGCTCCAATGTGGACCAAAGAGTTCCAGTGTGGAGGCCATGAGTCTTCCCTCCTGTACTGTAGAAGCTCAGGCTCAGAGAGAAACACCTGCTCACCTGGTAAAGCTGTAGGACTCACCTGCTCAGGTAGATGAGGAGCTTCAGCTTTGATCTGGTTCATTTCTGTTCTACTGAAACTCACTTTGTTCTTCTACTGACGACTCTCTTGTTTCTGTTCAGAACCTGTGAGGTTGGTGGGAGGAGCCAGTCGCTGTGAAGGAACACTGGAGGTGAAATATCAAGGAGAATGGAGACCAGTAGATTACTACAGATGGAACCTGAAGGTAGCAGATGTTGCCTGTAGAGATCTGGACTGTGGCTCCGCTGTTTCTATCAGAGACAGAGAGAAGTCCTCAGAGAGATCTGTGTGGCGGATTCCCTATGACTGTGTTCAGTCTGGATCTGCGCTGAGGGACTGTTTACTGCCAAGATCCTCTTCCTCCATCCTGGATCTCACCTGCTCAGGTAAGTCCATCAGTAACATCATCCATGTGTCATGTACTTCCTGTGTGTCGGTCCAGTCCCTCCCTCACTACACACTGTGAATCTGTCTGTCACGTCTCTGAGGAGGCTCTCTGCCTTCATGAGCCTTCACCTGTCCTTCCTTATCCAGTGGACCTTTAGAGTCCACATGGTCTGGATAGTTCAGTCAGTCCCATAACTCTTCATTCATACCAGAGAGAATCTCTTTCTATTCCACGTTGTGATCTATGAAACAAAGCTAAGCGGAGGAGGACATCACCTGGACTGAGACTCTGACCCATGTCTTCCAACATTTAGAGACACAGAAGGTGAACTGAAGCCAGACTGTAGGAGTTAAATGTGAGAGGCATTGTTACAGGTATAATGATCCTCCCGCATACTTAATATGACTTACATCACAAGTAACTTACATATTCTCTATAACAAACATTCAAACCATCAGTGTTATTTGTACCTGTGAGCCATAACTATGAGCACATTTCAATTGTTAAAGATATAAACCCTTCTATTCCATTACTATTTTATTTGATAATCCAATGAAGAACTCACAAATTCAGAGTTTGGTGGATTTGAAGCATGGGAACTTTCTTAAAATTATGCTGTGGGGTTAATAGTCATCAGATTGGAAATTAAAAAAATTGCTCCGATACTCTTTTTTAATATTTTATTTTCCATTAAGTGCAGTAGACGTTACACAGAGTGGAGGTAAAAATGCAATGTAAGACAGATTCATTAGTATCATTCAGTAACATACATTAAATCAAGTAAATTACAAAGCAACAAATGCTTAATTGGATCTGACGGTAGATTTTACCAGTTTATGATATATACATAATCAGAAATAAAAGCTTCCCAACGAAGTGCAGATTAGACTTTTTTTTCTAAAACACAAAATAATTAACAAACAAAAAAACAAATGTCTGTCATTTATCTCTCCCACTTGTTTGCTTGGGACGTTGTTCCTCCAGGCGTTATTACACATCACTGACGAGAGTTTAGTGTGACTTCCTCTCAGTCAGAAGTCCAGTAAAGGTGAGTTGTTGAGCTGTGGCTGAACTTTTATTTTCTTCCATTCCGTTAACCGGCCTCCACCGTAGACGTATATAAAAGACAGACGTCTCACGGAGGCGTACAGAACGTCCGCACATGGCGGCCTTCTTGGTTCAGGCAGCTCGCTCACCCATAACTTTGTGTTGTTAGTGGTACATGTACTTTGAATAATAATAACTTGCTCAATTTCCAACCGATTTTTAAACAGTTTGGTTTGTTATAAAAGTCAGAGATGTAGTTATGACACTGCATACATACTATGAATAATTATGTCATGTTGTAAAAAATAGAATAGTGTTCTAAAATAGGTTCAATATTTATATATATATATATTTATATATATATATATATACAGTATATATCATGTTACGGCCAGCTCGTTTCGACCGTACATAAAGAAAACAAGTACAATGAAATTACTTGCAAGAGTTTAATTATTCGTTCAGAACGGATAACTTAACAAAACAAAGTCTAGGTTCAAAACAAAAGGGAAAATCATAATCCAGATGGGGAGAGAAAAGATCGGTATGAGTTGGCTAACTAAACAAAGGTGGGCCAAAGTGACTTCTCCAGAGGCAGTCGCTCTCCTGGAGGAAGGGCCGTGGAGAGGGGAGATCCAGGGTTTTATCCTCTCCACAATTAAGAGGCAATGAGGGAACAGGGGTGTGCAATCTCCCACGCTCTCCCTAGAAGACACCGCCACCAGCAGGCAAGCAGATGAAGGGCGGGGTCGTAACAATCATCATACAAATGATGGTGCACTTCTACACGTCCATTGTTGAGTCCATTCTCCATTGTAGCCTCTCACCCTGGACAAAACTGTTTGTCTCTCCAGACTCCATCAGGCTGGTTAATGGGTCTAGTCTGTGCTCAGGCAGACTGGAGGTGAGGTCTAACCAGTCTAACCAGTGGTCCTCAGTGTGTGAAGAGGACTTTGACCAGCAGGATGCAGAGGTGGTCTGTAGCGAGCTTGGCTGTGGGGCTCCTTCAGTCCTCCAGGGGGCGCTCTATGGAGAAGTGGAGGCTCCAATGTGGCCCAAAGAGTTCCAGTGTGGAGGCCATGAGTCTTCCCTCCTGTACTGTAGAAGCTCAGGCTCAGAGAGAAACACCTGCTCACCTGGTAAAGCTGTAGGACTCACCTGCTCAGGTAGATGAGGAGCTTCAGCTTTGATCTGGTTCATTTCTGTTCTACTGAAACTCACTTTGTTCTTCTACTGACGACTCTCTTGTTTCTGTTCAGAACCTGTGAGGTTGGTGGGAGGAGCCAGTCGCTGTGAAGGAACACTGGAGGTGAAATATCAAGGAGAATGGAGACCAGTAGATTACTACAGATGGAACCTGAAGGTAGCAGATGTTGCCTGTAGAGATCTGGACTGTGGCTCCGCTGTTTCTATCAGAGACAGAGAGGAGTCCTCAGAGAGATCTGTGTGGTGGATTCCCTCTGACTGTGTTCAGTCTGGATCTGCTGTGAGGGACTGTTTAATATCAGATTCCTCTTCCTCCATCATGGATCTCACCTGCTCAAGTAAGTTCATCAGAGACATCATCAATGTACTGTCTATCTGTCTGTGACATCTCCTTTAATGAAGGGTAAACTGTTATCATCTCTTTGTTACAGAGCTGCTGTTTCAGCCAATCATCTCCGTGTCCTCCTCCATGTACGGGGTCTCCGAGGCCCAGCAGCAGGGGGCTCAGGTGCTCAGGGGCTCCACCTTCACCGTCTGCTGCTCCATCCAGCCACAGTACCCAGGAGGCTCCTTCCAGCTCACCTCCCTCTCCTTGAACTCAGCGCACAACTACACCAAGCCAGCTGTCAATCACTCTGCCAACTTCCTGTTTCCTGCTGCAGAGCCAGCCCACCACGGAAGCTACAGATGTGTTTATCACCTCTATGTTTTTTCTCATGACTTCTCCTCTGAGAGCCGTCTGCTGCGTCTCTCCGTCGAAGGTAAGCTGACTGTTTACATGCCGGTTAGTGGGAGATGATTGGTCCAAACTGACTGGAGATTATCAGCTGACCACAGAGAACTTTGTGACTTATTGTGTCACACACGTCAAATAGTAACCAAACCTAAACAACAGCTATAAAGGGAGACGGCTAACAGTATGCTGTAAGACATGTTTGGTTACCATGGTAACTCTGGTCCTCTGAGAACTGAAGCTAACGCGACTTCATGGTCTCAATCTCTAGTTTTAAGTCTTCTTAAACACAGCGTGACGTTCATTTAGTAAATCATGGTCCATGTAGAGGCAAACAGACCATAAAGCAGGGGATGCTTATGGGCGGGGCTACACGCTGATTGACAGGCCTCTAATAGACCATAAAGCAGATTAACAGTTCAAACAGCGAATATGAAGCCAACACGGATATAACAGTGATTGCAGTGTTTGGTTCCGTGGGAGCTGTTGGACTCATGATGTCATGTGATCACTCTCCATGTGTGTGAGCAGATCCAACACCTCTCATCCTCAAAGCGGTCCTCCTGCCTCTGATGCTGCTGTGGGTGAACGTTGCCCTTTACTTCTACTGTAAGGTACGGACACACGTCTGACGGACCACGAGAAGCTCTCGCTCTGTGACCAGTCAACTGAAGACAGGTGCTGTCGTGTCTCTCCAGACCACCAGGGGGCGGAAGCTGGACAGACAGGAGGACTTTGAGCTGGATCGTCGTCACCTGGGTGTTCCTGCAGCTGAAGAAGAAGGAGCTCAGGAAGCAGGGTAGCTCCTCCAAGGAGCTCATCTCACATCCGGATGGATTTGTATCACACAACCAGCACCGGCTCACTTTCACACGCATGTTTGCTTTCAACGGGAAGGCTGGAATATGACGTGACTTTATTAGAGTTTCTTCCTCTCAACAATGTGTTCTTCTGACTTCCTGTCTGTGGCTCTCAGCTCAAAGCCCATTGGTTCCTGCTTTAAAACACTTCACAGGTACAAAGTCTAATAAACTACACATGAGATCAGGTTTAGCAGAGAACATATCAATATAAACATGACACAGGGCTCTCAAGTGAAGGAATCCACTAGCTGCCACTGTTACTCTTTGTTGTTATTCATGAATGTACTTTTTAAAACTTTCTTTCTAATTACAGGGTTACACCTAAAACTTGAGCAATTTGATCATTTTGTAAATAAGGAAATTTATTTCATTATGTTTTTGTTTATTTTTCTTCATGACCTTACTTACTTTAGTAAACAATTTGTTTTGATTAAGGATGTTGCCTTTTTCAAAAGAACATTGTCATTTTGTATTTAGCTTTTTAAATGTAAAGGATTTCACTCAATACTGTTTATCAGAATATTTCTTAATTTTGACCTTTGTGGTTTACTTGATTTTGTCTTAAAGGAATTTTGAAATGTTGTATAAAAAAAGAATATAATAACATTTTAAATAAAACATTAAATCATTAGTATTCTGTTTATTTCTGTTAGTAATGACTTTTTCATTATAATTGTGCTTATTGTGGTTTTTAATTCATAATATTATGTTATTAAGAGTTTTTCTGATGAATAACAACGTTGTAATTAATAAAACTAAACACACATACTTGTGTTCCACAGATACATTTAGTAGTAGTACCACTCTAACAAAGTACTTTAAGAGTTGTCTGAATGAGGACAGGAGGACAACTTGTGACCTTTAATCACCAAAACCAGACTTTTACCTCACATGTGCACACGTGTGTTCTAACATGTAACAAGCATCAGTGTTCATGTCTCATCACACAAAGAGATCACTTTGATAAATGTGTCACCTGGAAACTAAACCAGTTTATAAACTATGAAACTAGACAATGAGAGGCATTTAAAAGCTAATATCAAAGCTAAATAAATGTCTACGTGACACCGTAGTGTGTCTGTGTGTGTGTGCGTTCTTCACAAGCACCCATGATGTATTTCTACACGCTAGTAACGATACATTTATAATCAGTTACAACATTTAAGTTGATTGTGTCTCCACCGCCAGGGTCCCTTTAAAAAACTCTCATTCGGGACTAAACTCAGCGATGTGACCTTTGAACCCCGGACCTCCAGCAGCTCGTTGCAATAAGCCTTTTTCTCTGGAGTTTTCTGAGGCCGTTTGGAAAATGTGACGTAAAAGTGAAAGAGGACTACAAAGGGGCCCCGTGGGCCGTTTGGAGGCTTAATGTGGCCCCGAGCGCAGAGAAGCAGACAGAGCCCACGACGTTTCGTGACATCAAATCCATGCGTTTATTTATCGTCAGCTCACTATTAAAACAACCTGTAAAGTGTATGACGTCACTATGATGTAATGACATACTTCTGCCACACGGAAGAGCTACAGGGCTCATTTACGGACATCACGCTCAAATAAAGACTCACAAAGATGTACTCAAAGTACAAGTAATCTTAGTACAGTAGAATGTACTCAAAGTACTAGCACTCACAGAGCAGTAAAATAGACTCATAATACTCACAGAGCAGTGAAATATACTCATAAAACTCAACGTACAAGTGCTCATAGCGCAGTAACACGTACTCATGTATAGAGGAAAGTATACATAGTAATTTATACTTTGTTTCCTCTATATTTTATACTTCTACTTCTACTTAAGCTTTCAGGGAAAAGATGTAGACGTTTTAGCCTTGTTATCTTCATAATGCTCAAACGTTCATCTCGTTTGGACTTCATTATTTCTTCATTCTTGTCCCCTCCACCTCTTCCTCGCTGCCAAGCCGCTGACGTCATGCTCCGCTGTTAATGATTAGCATATGGAAACGAGGAGCGCGCGCCTCTCTGCGTCAAGGCGGCCGTAACCGCGCCGGAAGGTGACGTTGTCCCGCCTTCAAAATAATAGTTATGTTAAGATTGAACGCAGCGGGAGTTCTCACACATCTTACAACAATGTGGAAATAGTTTGCTATTCATTCTGCGTGTAACACAAATTCTAAAATGATTAGCTAAATCTAAATGTAGTTGTAGAGCCCAAACTATATACCTAAAACGTCCTTTACAATGTAGTGGAGTAGTAAAGGAATCATTCAAGTAAACAGTCTTACCTAGTAGTAGTAGCAGTATCTCAAAGTTGGACTTAAGTACACTATTTACATAAATGTACTCACTTACTTTGAAGCAAAGGTACACTGTGAAAAAAGTACCCTTGGTGGAAAGATGAATATATCCTGATGATTATTTTATTTTATATAACCACTTATGGCAAGGAGAAACATTATTATTGAACATTGTCATGATAAAATCAAATGTATAGGCGTTTGTTCAAGGACTTTAAATATATATCTTTTTTTCAGTAACTGCTTATCGAAACTAGTGCAGTGCTCTGCATCTACATACTTGACTGAGCATTACTGTTAACCAGGATATATGTAAGATATTTACTATTCACCTATTTACATTCATATTATTATGTCTTCATAATGTATTTTCTCAAATATTATCTTTTATCTTTACTTATTCACATTACAGAAGTACAATATTCCAGCCTAAACGATGACAGTTGTGCATGAAACTAAAGTTGTAGCAGCTGATCTCAAATAAATTAAGTGAAATTCTTTTCTGACATTTCGCTCTCGCCGCCCTGCCGTACTTTACTGTGAAGGCTCAAACCGGAAGTCCCGCTGCGCTTCCGTTCGTCTTGACCGCGGGGCTGCAGACCCGGGAGAGAGAGAGGGAGAGAGAGAGAGAGCGAGAGAGAGAGAGAGAGGAAAAGTTACTCAAGATGGCAAATCCCTCGGAGCCGGAGTGAAGGGGCCCCGCTCCCCGAAAATAAGACAAAGACGAGAGGAGCCCGTCGCCGGTACCGAGACGAACCAACGATGCGAACCGCTCCAGCAGGTAAGAACCGCCCGACCGCTGCGGGGAACCGTTGCTCCTCTGCGACGATTCAAACCCTCAAACTGAAGTTCATCAAAAAAAAAGAAAAGAAAAGAATCCCGTTGTTTGGTTCACTCTTCTTTCCTGCTTCAGTTTTTAGTCCGACAAAGAAAACGCCAACATAGTCTGGATGTCTCCCAGCACCAGACTCCATGTAAAAAACACACATTTATAGACCAGTACTAACACACACGGCTATATTTGTTTGTTTCATGAACACCACACACACACACACACACACACACACACACACACACACACACACACACACACACACACACACACACTAGTGGTGTTTGCTCAGTGCTGATGAAGCAGAGTGACAGTTTTAGACAAGCCTACTCGTTGGGGGGTTCTCTCTGTGGCTGAACCGCACCACCACAGGCCGGACCCCGGTTTCAAAATACATCTTTAGAGGAGCCAACCTGTCATTAAGATACGCGGGGGTCTCTATAGCGGCACACAGCCCGGCCAACGCTCCGTAACCCGGCGTCCTCCTGGAAAATTCCGGGACGCGGCGGCAGTACTACCGACAGCTGTATTTTTAGGAATGGGTGGATACCAGAAGGAATATTATTTATTTCTGTCTCGGCGGCGAAAAGCCACAAGTCTCTGCGACAGCTAAATGCGCGTGCGAGTGTTTCTTCTTCGTCTGCTACGTGAAGTCTGCAGGGCTGAAGCAACAAGGGACCGCCCCCCCATGTAGTTCACTGTAAAGGTCCTGGCATGTGTGGGACAGGGGGGGGGACCATTGTCTGTTTGTGAATGTGTTTTTCATTCCTCCACTTAACTCCCAACGTGTCTCGCAGGCTTAGGAGGGATTCCCTGAAGAAGAAGAAGAAGAAGAAGAAAATGCCAGTGAGGCGGAAGCTGATGTGACACAGCGCGTGCTGGAAGAACGCTGACTCATCGGATATCGAACCCCCCCGGGAGCCACTAAGCCGGCGAAAGACGCCGCTCACGTCACCTAATGCAGAGCTAGAAGAGAGCCTCTCACCCCCCTCCCCTCACTCCCCCCTCCCCCATCCACTCAGGAACCACCTCCAGCAGGAATACCCCCAGCACCAGCTCCCGCTTGGTTTTGGGTCCAGAAGACCTGAAAGTGACAAATCAGCTGATCACACCAGTTGGTTGCTCCACCACCACAGCCCTCGACCACCCCCCCCCCCCCCTCTGGCAGACCATGATGTTTCGCGATCAGGTGGGCGTGCTGGCCAGCTGGTTCAAGGGGTGGAACGAGTGCGAGCAGACGGTGGCTCTGCTGTCGCTGCTGAAGAGGGTGAGCCGGACCCAGGCCCGCTTCCTGCAGCTGTGTCTGGAGCACTCCCTCGCCGAGTGCACCGAGCTGCAGGCGCTGGAGGGGGAGGCCAACAACCCAGGTAGGACGCCCCTCGGGGCCCGCTCCGCCAACACCCGTCTTCATTCGCCCGCGTGTCTCTTGACGGCACGTTGACAGGGACACGCCTGTGAGATAATCCGTCGTCCCGCCACTCGTTTCAATCGGGTGGAGACGTTTGACTTTAACTTCAGTGGGTTTTTTTACGGTAAGCTTCCGTCACATGAGAGAGAATCGTGTCCCCCCACCCACCCCGACACGCCTCCTCTTTCGCACCATGCCTTTAAAAATTCAGAGAGCTGAAGGGCACGTCGGCCCAAAGGACTGCAGTCCCTGACCCTGGAACAACCCCCCACACACAACTCGAAGACATTTCCTGCAGATGCACCAGAAGTGATAAAGAGCTGAATCATTGATGGTATGGGGGGGGTGTATAGTGTGAGTCAGTCAGGCGGTGTGCCATCCTGTAGCGCTTTATTCTTGTCCGGGGGGGGGGGGTTCCGGCTGGGATTGGCGCATCAGGCAGCAGCGTGGCCATGGAAACAAAAAGCCCTGGCAACCAGCTGGGCTCGTGAAAAATAGAAAGCAGTGGTGGAAGTGGAGGGCGGGCGTCTGTGTGTACCGATGGCAACATCTGCATGAGGCAACACATCTGCTGGCTTGCACCGGGTGACATAATGGGCCGTGCCCCGCAATGACACACACACACACACACACACACACACACACACAGTACATTTACAGCATTTACAGCCATTGTTCGATGTGCAGCCGGAGACATCGAAGTGTCGGAGATGATGCTTCCATCATCACACCGCATGTCTGTGTGAGTCCGGGAGACGTTGCCCTGTGCTCCTCGTCCGTCATATTTCATGCTCATATTCTGTGTCTGTGACGCATTTATGATCCAAAAGTTTAAGATGGAGGAAACGGTGAGGGAAAGAGGCTCGTTTTGCTTGTTTTGTGTTTGTGAGTTGATGAATGACGCGGGGTGTCGCCACGGTAACCGGCTGTGTGTGTGTGTTGGAATTGAGGCTTCCAGCATTCAGAGTGAGGAGCTGGACCAGAGATCCACATCGCAGTCAAATGATTATGTCACCAATTTAGTTTTAATTGACCCTGATTTAACTCTTAACACGTCGGCTTTCTGAAAGTTAAATGTGTTGCAGACGGTACAAAGAAGTAAAAACACATTAGTATAAATACGGCATTATAGCTTTTTGGACCTAAATAATACTGTTTTTTTGTCTTGGCTGCAAGTTTTTAACAGTTTATCCTCAACTTGAACCCTTGAGCTCTACAACCAACCACGTTCCCTGAAGACGGATTCCTCCCAAACAACTCAAACAACATGAAGTTGTGTTCAGTTTCTTCACCAGTTCTTCTGGTAGATGATATAGATGGCGGCTTGGTGTTTCATCAGTCACCTCCTCCCCGGATTAGATTCTGGGCCACGCCCCCTCCCATCTGCAGCTTGTGGTTGCGTGGGCAAATGTTAGTGAAGGAGGCGGGTGGAGAAGGTGGTCAGGTGACGTGGTGGCGGGCGTCTCAGAGGAAGGCCGATACGTTGGCCTTGTATTGATTTCGAGGTATTTGTTACCTCAGCTAAAGCACCTAAAGTCCAAACGTGATATGTTTTGAGTTTGGAGCCCCTCTCAGCCCAGAATAAGAGGAGCTCCTCTGGCTCAGAAGAAGAGGAGCTCCTCTCAGCCCAGAAGAAGAGGAGCTCCTCTGGCCCAGAAGAAGAGGAGCTCCTCTCAGCCCAGAAGAAGAGGAGCTCCTCTGAGCCCAGAAGAAGAGAAGCTCCTCTGGCCCAGAAGAAGAGGAGCCCCTCTCGGCCCAGAAGAAGAGGAGCTCCTCTGGCTCAAAAGAAGAGGAACCCCTCCCAGCCCAGAAGAAGAGGAGCTCCTCTGGCCCAGAAAAAGAGGAGCCCCTCTGGCTCAAAAGAAGAGGAGCCCCTCTGGCTCAGAAGAAGAGGAGCCCCTCTGGCTCAGAAGAAGAGGAGCTCCTCTGACTCTGAAGAAGAGGAGCTCCTCTGGCTCTGAAGAAGAGGAGCCCATCTCAGCCCAGAAAAAGAGGAGCCCCTCTCGGCCCAGAAGAAGAGGAGCCCCTCTCAGCTCAGAAGAAGAGGAGCCCCTCTGGCTCAGAAGAAGAGGAGCCCATCTCAGCCCAGAAGAAGAGGAGCCCCTCTCGGCCCAGAAGAAGAGGAGCCCCTCTCAGCCCAGAAGAAGAGGAGCCCTCTCGGCCCAGAAGAAGAGGAGCCCCTCTCGGCCCAGAAGAAGAGGAGCTCCTCTGGCTCAGAAGAAGAGGAGTCTCTCTCACCCCAGAAGAAGAGGAGCCCCTCTGGCTCAGAAGAAGAGGAGTTCCTCTCACCCCTGAAGAAGAGGAGCTCCTCTGGCCCTGAAGAAGAGGAGCTCCTCTGGCCCTGAAGAAGAGGAGCTCCTCTGGCCCTGAAGAAGAGGAGCTCCTCTGGCCCTGAAGAAGAGGAGCTCCTCTGGCCCTGAAGAAGAGGAGCTCCTCTGGCCCTGAAGGGGTTAACACGCAGCTGCAAGCGTCTTGGGCTGAGTGGAAAAGTGCAAGTATTTGCAGAGCGGTGTACAAATGAACGGAATCCTCAGTGACCTACTTCCCCGGGCTGAGAGGCGTCCTTGTTTTGGGACCCTACGTGGGGGGGCTCTCGCTGAGAGGCGGGCGGAGTTGCATCACCGCAGGGTTCATGTTTATTGTAGTTTTTCGGTTGTGGTTATTTCCTCGACCCCTGTGAGCACAGATGACGTTTATCGATCGGTGCGAGCTGCAGGCCCCCAATCGCACCGTGATCAATGCCGATTATTCATTAACGTACCAATCCTCACCGGCTGGTTCGCACACAATGAGTCAACGATTAATATTAAATGAGTCCGACTCCTGCAGCATCTCACTCGTGGTCATTAAGGAATGTAAGTCCCTGCCCCCTGGAGGAGGACAAAACCCTCTTTTGAGACAATCCCGACGGGGACACTACGCGATGGCGTAGAGAGGCTGTCTGCAGACAGACAGGGCGTTAGTGCAAAGGGGCGGGGCTTAAGATAGAGTGGTTTTGAATAACAAACTTTATTTTGGTGGGGGGCGGCGTGCCGCTGACCCGCCTGCGCGGCTGCCTGAGCCAGAACAGGGGTCCGACGTGGACGAGCAGCTGTGACGGAGAACCTGGAGGTGACGGAGGCGGAGCTCCTCCTTCCTCGTTCTCCGTCGGTGTTTGTGAAATGCCTTTTCCTCCTCGTCCACGTGGACGCTTGTAAAAGCGGCATGTCCCTGCGTATCGGTTGCCAAGGACAACAGAGCGCGAGCTCCCTGTCTCCAGCCTGTCTTCGGGTTGGTCTCTTACTGTACAGCTGGAATACCGGGGTTATAAAGAGGGTGGAGGTGGAGGTGGAGGTAGCGAACAGGCGTTTGAATCGGCTTTGAGAGAGGAAGCACATGTCTCTCTCTCTCTCTCTCTCGGGTTGGAAACGAGCATTCCTGGCCGAGGCGGTAAGCGGTTCCGGTGTTGGGGGATACTGTCTAGGAATGTGGGCCCGTCAGAGTCCGGAGCTCAGTGGAGCGGCGGTCTCCTCGGTACGCCGCCGCACGGCGGGCTGGATTAGAGGGAGCGGTCATTCTGCTTTTAGCCAATGGAGTCAACGTTTCTATAAATACCCCCCCCAGTGAAAGTGATGCCATCAGAGTTTCCACCCTTTTCCACATTTATCGGCATTCTTCGGGCCTTTTTTAGATGTCTCATTGGCTACGGACAAAGAGAGAGAGGGGGGTGAGGGAAGGGGGGAGAGGAAACTCGTCTCTGGTTTCGGCGCCAAACTATTCCATCGCGCCCACGCATGAGCAAACAGTTTATTTCTGGAAGTTGACTGCGTGTTCTGTGAACTCGTACTGAACCTCAGCAACGGGGACAGGCGGACCTGCCAGAGCCGCCCGCAGGTCCAACTGAATATAGCTGCTCCTCTTGTGAGGAGCAGAGGACGTGTCCGGCTCGTCGTCTCACCTCGCCGAGAGGCGGGGGGGGGGACGATGCAATCAAGCGCCTCATAAACCCCACCCCAGGTTTGTGTCCCGCCGAAGCCGTCTGTGCTTCCTTAATGCCTCGGATCTCCAACATCTGCAGATGATCACGGAGCATGTATGACGGCTCCTCTGCGATGCTTCCAACGAAGTGTTTGAACTTTGACCTCGTGTTTACATTTATAAGCTGCTCCGTGCGTTACCCTCCACAGGCTGTGTGTGTGTGTGTGGCGTGGGGGAGGGTCTGAGTGTAGGAGAGAAGGGGAGAGAGGGTGAGAACAGGTGAGGGACACCAGTCCATCTCACAGATGACCAGTCTGCTCCTGACCAGACATTCAGGCGTATAAGGTTTCCCCATATAGACCCCCCGGGCAGCTGGCTGCACACCACACTTGTGTGAGAGGCGGCGGTTTGAGCTCAGCGGGCTCACGGATCTTCTGTGACGGGTGGGACAGAGAGTGATCAATGAGAAACATCTGGTTAGATTTACATCTGGTAAGTCAGATTTGTGAACGTAAAAACGCAAAGCCGATCAATCGCCGGCGCTGAGAGCCCCATGGCAACGGTCTCCGAGTCTTTGGGTGGAGACAACCTCATCCAGAGCCAGACCGCCCCACCCCCACTCCCAGGAAGCTGCGTCCAGTGCTTCCCGGGCGGGCCGGTGTCCCCGTAGGACCTTTCAAACCGACCTCACACTTCAGCTCTGGTCCTGGTATCGGATGGTGAGCCGGGCTCGGGCCACCGGAGTTTTGGGATGGTTTATTTATGATCCACATGGCGTGACAATCGGAGGAGCGATCCGCTCCGGGACCTCGTTTGTTGTTGCCGAGCAACGCGAAACATTCCACCCCCGCGAGGCTAACGCGAGGTAGCACGCGGCTTTGATATTGAAAGTGAAGGTCCCGGTTCTAACCGAAGTGAAAGGCACGCCGGCTTCTGCGCTGGGACGTATTCCAAAATGAAACTAAAGATTTGAGCGACAAGAGGGATTTAAATCAAGTCCTTTAGTTTGATTGGGCCGCTGAAAAGTAGAAAAGCAGAAGTACACACACACACACACACACACACACACACAGTGACAGACGCACTGGGCTGTGGACAGCAGACATGCTGGTCAAACCAGTTAGTGCGGTGCTGTGTTCTTCATCCTCCATGAGGCCGCATTTTTGTTCTGATTCCTACTCAGCAGATTTAGAAGGTCACACACATGCATATATGTATGTGTGTATATATATATGTATGTATAAAAGCATAATTTTTAGTCCAGCAGTGGAACGGGCCTGGATGCCCACAGACCCTTCAGCTCTGCTTGTTGTTGTTGTTGTTGTTTGTTGTTAATAGAATCCCTGCTAAGCTCACAAATGTGCCAGAACCACGCGGCCGGTACGCCCCTCACGCGTGTGTCTCTGCACACATCTGTCTCTTTGTGTGTGTGTGTGTGTGTGTCTGTCTGTCTGGAAAAATAATGATAATTCCTGTAAAAGGAAGGACGGGGGAGTTGGGGGGGGGGGGCGTAGAGAGCGTCCCACGGCCCCCGGCTGCTACTTCCTTAAATAGAGCTGCGGGGCCGAGACTCACATTCCCGGCATAACTGCAAGGGCCACGTTCAGAGACGCTGCTTCCACAGGTAGACCTCCGGACCCCCGACCTGCTGCTGTTGATGAAAGACTCCAGAGGAAGTGGGGAGGGAGGGGGGAGGGAGGGAGGGGGGGGGTAAAGGATAGCAAAGAATTGTTCTCCATTCATACAACCCGCCTCCCCACTGCTGTGAAAGAAGAGGAGACAATAGAAACACGTCCTCCCTCGTGGAGACATGTCCACAGGGAGCCCTGCAGGACGTCCCGCAGGTTTACGCATGTCTAAATCCCTAAAGTTGGGACGTGGGACCTTTGTCGTGGGGGACAGTAGAGCTGTCTCTCCCTCTGTTGGACAGCACACATCACTTATTTATTATGGTGAACAGCTGATGAGCCCGTGGATCCAATGTGATTAAAATTATACAGAAAACAGCCTTTCTTCTGCAAGCAAGCAGGTGCTTCCCCACACACACACACACACACACACACACACACACACACACACACACAGAGACACACGTCCTGGCTGCTGTTTAAGACATTACACAGTATAAATAAATATGCATCCGGGAGGACAAGACCTGCTTTACACCGACTGCACACCGACACTGCTGCACACACACACACACACACACACACACACACACCCTCACAATGTGAAAAGCAGACGGCCTCTGAGCGTCGCTGCGATGCGTCTGCTCTGTGAAGGTGTTCCTGTCTCTATTGTGGCTCACAGGAGTCTCCCTGTTGGTGGAAGCTCTCCGGAGACCCTGCTTGATCTTTTCACTACGTTCATTCAGAAAAAGACAAGATGGGGGTTGGGGGCTCTTTACTACAGTATTTCCTGAGGAGATGAGATCGTGACATCATTTAGATGGACAGGCGGGTATTCTCCACCTCCCGAATCTCACCACTCGTTAAGCGGACTTAAGGAACTGTGAAGTATTTGATTGACAGACGGTCCTTCACCTCTTTCCAAAGCGGGCTATTCCGACCCACAATCCCTTGCACGTCAGGTACGTGAGTATCAGTTCACGGTGCCTTTGGTGTGAGCGAGGAGATGAAGCTAAGCTACGGCGGCTAGGAGCTGCTCTGGATGAAATAGGGTTCCAGGCTCTGCGAAGTATAAACTTATCCACATGTCACATGACCCTCAGTGGTTGTCTGGAAAAGGATTATTTTAAAACACCTCCTCAGTCTGCCCCCCCCCCCCCTTAACCTCCCCCGCACACACACACACACTGTTTGCTCCTCTTCCTTTGTCTCTCTTGGTTTTTCATTCCATTTTACCATCTAGTGCATGTATCATTCCGCCTCTCCTTACCCCCCCCCCTTCCTCCCCCCCCTCCCCAACGAGTTGAGACCTGTCCAGTTCCTCCCCCTGCCTCCCTTATTGGGTGCATGTGTAGGTTTGGGGCCCCGATACTTGTGTTGGGCTTGTGGGAGCCTGCTTGCCTGTGCTGCCAGGACATCTGTCTGTCTGTCTGTGTCTGTCTGTCTCTGTGTCTGTCTCTGTCTGTCTCTGTGTCTGTCTCTGTCTGTCTGTCTCTGTCTCTCTCTGTCTGTCTGTCTCTCTCTCTGTCTGTCTCTGTGTCTGTCTGTGTCTGTCCGTCTCTGTGTCTGTCTCTGTCTGTCTGTCTCTGTGTCTCTCTCTCTCTGTCTGTCTCTGTGTCTGTCTCTCTGTCTGTCTGTCTCTGTGTCTGTCTCTGTGTCTCTCTCTCTGTCTGTCTCTCTCTGTCTGTCTGTCTGTCTCTCTGTCTGTCTCTCTGTCTGTCTGTCTCTGTGTCTGTCTCTCTGTCTGTCTCTGTACTGTCTCTCTCTCTGTGTCTGTGTCTGTCTCTCTCTCTGTCTGTCTCTTTGTCTGTCTCTGTCTGTGTCTGTCTCTCTCTGTGTCTGTCTCTCTCTCTCTGTCTGTCTCTGTGTCTGTCTCTGTGTCTGTCTCTCTCTGTGTCTGTCTCTCTGTCTGTCTCTGTGTCTGTCTCTCTCTCTCTGTCTGTCTCTGTGTCTGTCTCTGTCTCTCTGTCTGTGTGTCTGTAGGTGGAGTCGTGTAGCATCTTTGGACATCACCTCTTTCTCTGCAGCTTTCAGCTCCTCGTCCCGTCTTTCATTTATTTGACACATTTTGTGTCCAACATTGATTTGTTTTGCTTGCTCACTTTTCTGTGGCTCGATATGTTTGACTGCTACAACTTGTCTGGCTTCTCTCAGTCAACATAGATGGAGGAAGTTGTACCAAAGAGAAACCTGCTGCTTCCTCCTCCCTCCTCCCTCCTCCCTCCTCCCTCCTTCCTCCTCCCTCCTTCCTCCTCCCTTTCTCTTTCTTTCTCATTGTATCTCTGTTTTTGCTGCTTTTGACGTCTTTCACTAACATTCGGCCTATTTGCCGTCTCTCATTTCTGTGTCGAGTCAACAAAGGAGGTTGAAGCCGACGAGATGACAGCATGGAAACAAAGTTCACAAGCGGCGGAATTAGTCTCTTCGTGTGTACAATTACAGAGCAGAACGCTCCGTATTTACCCCACAAATACCCGCGTCCTTCACGACGCACGCCAGCCAAATATCTGCAGGGATCTCTTCAGCTTTCAGTCCTCCTCCTGAGAGGCGACTGTGAATAACACCTTCACCTCCACCCACCGGTGCACCCAGAGACACAAATAGAGTAATATGTGTGTGGGAGGGGGGGAGCAGTTACAAAGTCAGATGAGGTGTTTGGGGCGGTGCTCTGCGTTGGACGTAGCCCCCCCGTACGGGTGTGGGGGGCCTGAGCTCGTGGCCGTGGATCCGTGAGGAATCCCTGCGTTCTTCTGCAGCAGCTCTCTGTGGTCTGCCAGCACATTCCCCCCCCCACCCCACCCCACCCTCGCTCCACCCAGAGACGTTCTCCTCAAGTAACCCTCTGCCCCCCCGTCCCCAGTCCCTCACTCACAGAGACATTTAATTTATATAATAAATAAATATGGGTCGTTGTGGCGCGGGTGTTAGAGAAGGTGTGCTGGGAAGCACAAGGTTGGTGGTTCGAGTCCAGGCTGCCTCAAGTGTCCCTGAGCAAGACACCTGACCCCTGATTAATCCCTCTGGTCGGGGGGGGTCGGATCAGCAGCGTGAGCCGGTCCCGTGTTTGTTCTGCTAACGGCAGGAGGACGGGGGCCGAGGGTTAGAGGACACACAGCGACCCTCAGCTTCACCTTGACCCCAACACAAATGGACCAACACATTGTGGGTGCGGTTGTGAGTTAGTGCGTCCCTCTGCCCACCGCTGATATGGTCTTATCGGTTGTGGCTTTGTGTGCCGGTCAGCCGTCTATATTTAGAACCAGAGGAGTCACGTCCCTAACAAACAACCAACGCGCTACGACCATCACATTGTTTCCACACCGCGAGTCGGGCGCGGCGCGTTAAACCCCATGAGCACCGTTAGATCAATAAGTACTTTCATTGCCGTATTGTGACAGGGTGCGAGTTGTGCGTTCTTGTCCACGCGGTTCTAGAGGCAGATCTTTCCAGCACAGACTGATTTGTTGCCGATGCAAAGTAAAGCAAAATAAAAGCTAAACGTGAATGAAGCGAGAGTCAGGCTGTTGTCATGGCGACTGTCGCTCTACGATAATGTTGCCGCCCCCCCCAGCTGTTGGATTGTGTGAAGTCACTCTGCCTCGTGGATCAGATCAGAGTGCAGGAGCGCCAACGCTTCAATGAGGGGGCGGAGCCTGGGCCAGGTAGCACAGTGGTCGCCGCCCGGGGGCCAGCCCGCCAGATGACTCAGAGCGGGTTGGATCTGTACTGTGTCAGTGCTGTGACGCCCTCCTGTGGTTTCTACTCCGGTCAGAGGAGCGACAACCACGGGAAATCTTTCTCATGGTGTCCATTTGGAATTTAAAGGCGTCACTTAAAGGTGTTTATTGACGCTGTGCTCGGAAGCCAAATAGCACGAAAGCACTTTGGACACCTGTGCCGTCTTCACCGTGGACACTCGCTGTGATTGACAGGTGCAAACATTGGCTCGGCTGGCCCGTTTTGTGTTGCACGCCGCCACGGTGTTTTTCCTTGCAGTTGACCTTTGACCTGTGCTGGGCTCAATTACTGTGACCCCTCTTTGAAGGGTGAGAGTCGCTGCACGTGGTGAACTTCTCCTGGGCCGAGTCCTCGACCTCCTGACCTTTGGGCCGAGGGGGGTCAAGGAGCCCGAAGCATATCCTCAAATAGCGTCTGTCATCACTTAAGATCATAGCATCTTATAGGAACATATATTGTCAGTATTACAGATGCGTATTGATCTTTATCGTGTTTGCTAGAGAACCTCAGTAACAAATGTACTATAAAGAGTGTTCCTACTAGCTGCCGGTTAGTCAGGCAGGTTAATGTCAAAGTAAAGTCGGGCCTTATCCTCAAAACAAGTCCTGAGATGTCGTTACGTCGACTGTCAAACAAACGTTAAATCGTCCCAAACGTGTCTCTCGGGGTCTCTGCGTTACGTCCAAAGCTTTCCCCATCGACTGGAAAGAGACGAGTTTAAATCACGCGAAGCAACTCGGACGATGCGAGGTTTACCTCATTCAGAGGAATGAAGGGCGACATCATCCTCGGAGCAGAGGGGAGTAACCCCCCCCCCCTGCCTCCCCCCCCTCCCTCCCACACACACACCCTCTTTCATTCTTCTTTCTTTAAAAAAAAGAGCCCGTTTGGTTGGAATCAATAAGTGGGCAAATCGAGTATCCTGGTTCGCTTTTAACGTCGATGATTCGTATTCAGGTTTGTGACGTTCGCTTGTCTAGTCTTCCTTTCCAACGTCTTCTGACAGTTGTTTTAATTTGAACCTCGTCTCTCGTCTTCAAGTCATCTTCAGTACAGCGTGGTGTTCGTTTGGCACGTGCAGGGGGTGCTTTGGGCGGGGCTTACTGTGATTGGCAGCGTCCGGACGTCCCTCAGGTGTGGTCGTGGCTGTTTCATTCGCTGCAAAAGGATCTGTGAGCTCAACAACATATAAAGAACACGACATTTACATCCGTAAAGTCACAGTGAGACGCCGTGAGCGGGATGGAGCCACCGGATCCTCGTCTCTCATTGGCTGACATTAAAGTGACCTCGGGTCCGCTGCAGCTGTCCTCTCCACGTCGTCACAAAGCGCACTGTGACATTGAGATATCTTTGGGCACATTTATTTTTTGGTTTCACCTCATCTTGTCGGATTTAGAAAACCCCGCCCCCACCCGCGAGGTTAAGAGTGGTCAAACTCACACGTCCTGAGCAGGAAGTGGGTATCTACGGGCCCCCGACTCGGACAACAATAGAGCGTCATGACCTCCGGGTTATGTGTGCCGGAGTGAGACGGAAGGATGACATCATCTCTGCGCCCTCTATTCTTGTCTCCACTAATCCGCCCGTTACTTTCTCCGCTGCTCCACCGCGGAAATCGAAGATGGCGATCCAGTTCCACTGGTCGCCGAGTTCCACTCGGGTTTTTTTTTTTTTTTGGGCGTTTGTAACAGTCACGTGCTGGGGGTCCGGGCTGTGTCAGCTGACCGTGTGCTCTCTCCTCCCCAGGGCTGATCAGCCAGTGGCAGGGCGAGTCCAAGGAGCGCGTCATCTCGCTGGTCCTCACCCACCTGCCGCTGCTCAAACCCGGCAACGTGGAGGCCAAAGGCGAGTACATGCGCCTGCTGCCGCGCATCCTGGCGCACACCATCGAGCACGGCCGCCACCTGGAGGAGTCCCGCCAGCTCCTCTCCTACGCCCTCATCCACCCTGCCACCTCGCTGGAGGACCGCTCCGCCCTGGCGCTCTGGCTCAACCACCTGGAGGAGAGGGCGGCGGCCCGGGGAGACTCGCTGGAGAGGCCTCCTCCCTCCGGGGGGCAGCAGCAGCAGCACCACCACCACCAGCAGTCCACGCCTCCCTCCACCCTCCCCTCCTCGGGCTCCTCCTCCTCCTCCTCCACCAACACCTCGTCGTCGGGCAACCCCTACTCCTTGCACCTCCACCAGCGCTACGGCTCGGACGACCGGCTGAACGGCTGGCAGAGCGCCCGGGACTCGGGGCCGGGGGGCTGGCAGCAGCAGCAGCAGCAGCAGGGCTGTGAGAACGGGCACCTCCTGCTCTACCCGTCCTCCTCCGTGCCGACAACCATCAATGCCGTGGGAACCGGTGGAGGTAGGAGACCCCCCCCCCTCTCTGTGCCTCCGCCTCCGTCTACTTCATTAAAGTGCCTTTGTGGTCTTTAAAATGTTTCTAAAGGTCTACTGTGACGCCTTGTTGTGTCCAAAAACCCAAATATATTT
>BMAF01000005.1:23188110-23248333 GCA_014132575.2 Gasterosteus nipponicus
GACGCCGACGCCGGTGAACTGATGTACATTCGTCACCACTTGTCACGCGATGACACGGTTAGTCAGTTGTAGAAGACCGCCCCCCTGGTCGCGTGTCAGCAGGTGGAGGAAGCTCCACGTCTCCACGCAGGTGTGATCCTTGCTGCAAACACATGGAGTCACGCTCACAAAAATATTAGCCGTGGTGGAGCTAGCACGCTAGCTAACTAGCCAGCCACTGAATGAGTAACATGTGACCCCTTTGTCTCCCCTGCAGATGTTCCTGCCTGGCTGAAGAGTCTCCGTCTCCATAAGTACGCCGCTCTCTTCTCCACCATGACCTACGACGAGATGATGTCGCTGACCGAAGAACAGCTGGAGGCACGTGTTTATATATATCTTATCTACGCAAAGACACACACGGCTTCACGGCGTCACTTTGTCCGTATAGTCACCGTGTTGGACCGAAGCTGCTCCCGTAGACGTCTGAGGAGTTTACGCAGAGAGAAAAGATGCGGCTTCCTGCGGGGCGCTGCTCGCTCTCTTTCTACCCGCCGCAGAGAGCACGTAACGCCGCCCTGTGTCCCTCAGACCTTCATTTCCCACACAAGAGTATTTAAATAACTGTTTCAACAGCATTGTATGTTAAAAGTGCTCAGTAGGAAGCAAGCTGGATCATCAGAGCAGCGGATCTTGGCGCTGTCAAATGATTTAGCCACAATATTAAAGGCTTTTTGAAACAGAGAATAAGACGCTTCGTTCATAAAACGTTCTTCTTCCGTAAAACAACTTCGAGCTACGCAGGTTTCTTTCTGCTGGTTGAAAAAACTTCATGCTTCGGGAGAAGGAACCTCTTAATTTTCCGAGCCGTAGTGAGACATGAAACTGAGAGATCACATCGGACATCTGCGCTTCCCGTGCGTCACTAGTGTTTGAGGGCAGAACACGACCTGCTGCGGCGCGAATGAAGAGCCGTGGTCGCGGAGGTGCTGATTGGCTTCTCCTCCTCCTTCCCTCCCGCCATTGCATCGTCTCGTCGGCCCCCTCTGATCGGCCTGGAGATCGCCGGTCAAAGTGTTGACAGCAAACATCGGGTGTTTGACTCAAAACTCTCTTCTTCCAACAGAAGGTCACCAAAGGAGCGCGACACAAGATTGTCATCAGCATCCTGAAGCTCAAAGAGCGGCAGAACCTGCTGCGCAGCTTGGAAAAGGTCAGTGCCCCTCGCGGAGCTCCGGGGGCCTACCTGCCACTTCTGCTCCTCCCGCTCTTCCATTATTTATTCCGTCTGTGGTGGACTCCACCTTTTAGAAGGGTGGTGTCTAGAAGAGCTCACACCAGGTGGGCGACTGTTCGGTGTAAGCAGTGTAAACACCTAACTCCGCCCCCACCAGGACGTGTTGGAGGGCAGTAACCTGCGCACTCCGCTGCAGGAGCTCCACCAGATGATCGTGACGCCCATCAAGGCCTTCGGCGGCGGCGAGGGGGCCTCCCTGCAGCGCTCCCTGCTGGGCCACGAGGGCAAAAGCGCGGCACCCGGCGCCCACCTGACCGGGGTGGGCGGAGGGGAGGCGGAGTCGGGCGGCAGCATCATCGCCGAAGGGGATCTACCCGGCCAGTTCACTCGCGTCATGGGCAAAGGTGGGCCGCTCGGGTCGAGGGTGTGCCGGGTCACCCGGAGAGGTTTGTGACTGGTTCTAACGTCCACGTCTCCGTCCTCAGTTTGTACCCAGCTGCTGGTGTCCAGGTCAGACGAGGACAACATCAGCTCCTACCTGCAGCTCATCGACAAGTGCCTTGTCCACGAGGTAGCCCCGCCCCCCGGAACGCTCTTTTTATGTCACATGGAGAAATTGAGTTTGACCCACACGGCTCGACTAGGTGTTTCTGTTACCTCCAACGTGTCTGATACGCCATCCTGTTATTTACTATACTTTGAGTTTAGTGAAATGACTGTGGAGACGAACCTTGATGGTTTAAAGAGGGACAATGTCCTCCAGCCCTCTCATGTTCATAGTTATAAAGGCATCATGCTTCAGACACGTTCCAAATAATCGTCCTCCTCCTCCTCCCATCAGTCCTTCACCGAGGCGCAGAAGAAGAGGCTGTTGTCATGGAAACAACAGGTCCAGAGGCTGTTCCGGTCCATTCCAAGGAAAACCATCCTCGACTTAGCGGGGTACCGATCGCAGAGGAGGTGAGCGTGCAGGCGTTGTGCCCGTCTGGGCTTTACCAAAACCTTCAGATGATGTCGGGTTCAGTTGGACACATTTCCTTCAGTTCATGTGCGACGGATGAGATTGTAACCACCACCTTCATTAAACCTCCACCAACATTAAGCTTCCTTCCATGTTTCTGCAGCCGGTTCGGCCAGTCCAACTCCCTCCCCACCGCTGGCTGTGTCGGGGGCGGCGTGTCGGCCCGGAGGAGCCTTCGTCAGTTCCAGATGCCCTCCAGGAGTCTGCCCGGCGCCCGCCCCCTGCTGGGCAGCGGGGGGCTGCTGGGGCCGACGCCTCGCAGCTCCAGCAGCATCCCCACGGGCCCCAAGCAGGGGAGACAGGTGAGTGAGGCCGACCTCATATACATGTACATCTCTGAGAGTATTGCAAGTCTGTTTTCTTCTGGGACCTTTTTAGGGCCACAGATGAGGATTATTCAAATATTCCAATAATCTGCTTTATGTACTTTAGTGTGTTTCTGTGTAAACGGTTTAAGAAAGAAAAGCAGAAATCTTGTGTTACTTAATCTATTATCGCTGGAGTCTGATGGTTCGGATTATTTCCTAAAAGGCCTTTTATGAATATTTGCCAATAAAGAAATACTTAAACAATGACGTCATCACAGAGGAGCATTTTGAAATGAGTCATACTGCATTCCACAATGACAACACTAACCTGGTCAGCAGAATTCCTTCTTCTGGTATTCAGACATTAATGCCGTTATCCATGACCACAACCCCCCCGACATAAATAAATCTGGTCAAGTGAGAAGCGGTGGATGGAACTCGTCTCTACACATACCTGAAGATCTACGTCAGAGCAGAGCACTGGAACAGGAGGAGCACGAGGACCCACCCAGTCCTCTCTATGTCTCTCTCTCTCTCCCTCCCTCTCTCTATGTCTCTCTCTCCCTCCCTCTCTCTATGTCTCTCTCTCTCCTCCCTCTCTCTCTCCCTCCCTCTCTCTATGTCTCTCTCTCTCTCCCTCTCTCTCTCCCTCCCTCTCTCTATGTCTCTCTCTCCCTTCCTCTCTCTATGTCTCTCTCCCTCCCTGTCTCTCTCCCTCTCCCTCTCTCTATGTCTCTCTCTCTCCCCCTCTCTCTATGTCTCTCTCCCTCCCTCCCTCTCTCTATGTCTCTCTCTCTCTCTCTATGTCTCTCTCCCTCCCTCTCTCTCTATATGTCTCTCTCTCCCTCCCTCTCTCTATGTCTCTCTCTCTATATGTCTCTCTCTCCCTCCCTCTCTCTATGTCTCTCTCTCTCTCCCTCTCTCTATGTCTCTCTCCCTCCCTCTCTCTCTCTATGTCTCTCTCTCCCTCCCTCTCTCTCTATATGTCTCTCTCTCCCTCCCTCTCTCTATGTCTCTCTCTCTCTATATGTCTCTCTCTCCCTCCCTCTCTCTATGTCTCTCTCTCCCTCTCTCTCTATATGTCTCTCTCTCCCTCCCTCTCTATGTCTCTCTCTCTCTCTCTCTCTCTCCCTCCCTCTCTATGTCTCTCTCTCTCTCCCTCTCTCTATGTCTCTCTCTCTCTCTCTCTCTATGTCTCTCTCTCCCTCCCTCTCTCTATCCTTACAATGGGAGGAAATACCTCAGTTCCTCCTCACGCTGGACCTTCTTGTGAGGGACTGCTCTGTGGACGTGGGGGGTATGTGAGTCATAGTTTGGGAGAGGTAGCTGTGGTGGAGGAGGAGGGGCAGTGAGCAACAGAGAGAGTTTATGTGATGTGTAGGAGAGAGAGAGGCAGTGAGAGCAGTTCACAGGCATTTCCTGTTTCCCCCCCTGCCCGTGGAGGGGGATGAGGTAATGGGCAGGTTACAGTGAGGAATTCATGACTTTTGAGACTGAGGTTCGCATTAGATGTGGTTCAGACAGGGGGCTTCATAATATTCCTCTTTGATCGGTTAAAGTTCCGATGTAAGAAAACGTGAAGATAGATTTGTGTTCTTTTATCCAATTCTAAAAATAACGACTGCTTGCATGAAGTATAAAGGCTTCACACCTATCGATGGCAATTAGAGGCATTTTCATATGCGTATTGTTCTCATATCTCAAAACCTATTTTCCACCCGGAGACGATGACTGTCATTGTTTTTGTTTTTTAAAAACCATGCCGTCCCCACAGAGCGTCTTTAATGCTTGGGTTGCCCCTCCCCCTCCCCAGGGCCTCTGGTTCGCTAACCCCGGAGGAAGCAACAGCATGCCGAGCCGGACGCACAGCTCGGTGCAGAGGACCCGCTCCCTGCCGGTCCACACCACGCCACAAACCATGGTCATGTTCCAGCACGCCGGTAAGAAGTTGCATCTTTTATTCTGAAAGGACGATTTTTTAAGCCTGAAGAATTTATTCTTGATGAATGAATCCCATCTGGTGCCAGTGTCATGGTGCGGAATGGCTTTTGGTGGTTATTTGTCTTGCTGTATTTGCATCAACACTATTTTAGTTTTTAAAAGCTAATGGATGACTTTGCCTCACATGACTTATCGATAGACTATAAAGGAACTCTACCACAGTCACATGACTTATCGATAGACTATAAAGGAACTCCACCACAGTCACATGACTTATCGATAGACTATAAAGGAACTCCACCACAGTCACATGACTTATCGATAGACTATGAAGGAACTCTACCACGGTCACATGACTTATCGATTGACTATAAAGGAACTCTACCACAGTCACATGACTGATCGATAGACTATAAAGGGACTCCACCACAGTCACATGACTTATCGATAGACTATAAAGGAACTCCACCACAGTCACATGACTGATCGATAGACTATAAAGGAACTCCACCACAGTCACATGACTGATCGATAGACTATAAAGGAACTCCACCACAGTCACATGACTTATCGATAGATTATAAAGGAATTCCACCACAGTCACATGACTGATCGATAGACTATAAAGGAACTCCACCACAGTCACATGACCACCACAGTCACATGACTGATCGATAGATATAAAGGAACGTCACATGACTGATCGATAGACTAAAGGAACTCCACCACAGTCACATGACTTATCGATAGACTATAAAGGAACTCCACCATGGTCACATGACTTATCGATAGACTATAAAGGAACTCCACCACAGTCACATGACTGATCGATAGACTATAAAGGAACTCCACCACAGTCACATGACTTATCGATAGACTATAAAGGAAATCTACCATGGTCACATGACTTATCGATAGACTATAAAGGAACTCCACCATGGTCACATGACTTATCGATAGACTATAAAGGGACTCCACCACAGTCACATGACTTATCGATAGACTATAAAGGAACTCCACCACAGTCACATGACTGATCGATTGACTATAAAGGAACTCCACCACAGTCACATGACTGATCGATAGATTATAAAGGAACTCCACCACAGTCACATGACTTATCGATAGACTATAAAGGAACTCCACCACAGTCACATGACTTATCGATAGACTATAAAGGAACTCCACCACAGTCACATGACTTATCGATAGACTATAAAGGAACTCCACCACAGTCAGATGACTTATCGATAGACTATAAAGGAACTCCACCACAGTCACATGACTTATCGATAGACTATAAAGGAACTCCACCACAGTCACATGACTTATCGATAGACTATAAAGGAAATCCACCACAGTCACATGACTGATCGATAGACTATAAAGGAAATCTACCACAGTCACATGACTTATCCTATAAAGGAACTCCCACAGTCACATGACTGATCGATAGACTATAAAGGAACTCCACCACAGTCACATGACTGATCGATAGACTATAAAGGAACTCCACCACAGTCACATGACTTATCGATAGACTATAAAGGAACTCCACCACAGTCACATGACTTATCGATAGACTATAAAGGGACTCCACCACAGTCACATGACTTATCGATAGACTATAAAGGAACTCCACCACAGTCACATGACCGACTATAAAGGGACTCACATCACATGACTGATCGATAGACTATAAAGGAACTCCACCACAGTCACATGACTTATCGACAGACTATAAAGGAACTCCACCACAGTCACATGACTTATCGATAGACTATAAAGGAACTCCACCATGGTCACATGACTTATCGATAGACTATAAAGGAAATCTACCATGGTCACATGACTTATCGATAGACTATAAAGGAAATCTACCACAGTCACATGACTTATCGATTGACTATAAAGGAACTCCACCACAGTCACATGACTGATCGATAGACTATAAAGGACCTCCACCACAGTCAGATGACTTATCGATAGACTATAAAGGAACTCCACCACAGTCACATGACCTATCAATAGACTATAAAGGAACTCCACCATGGTCACATGACTTATTGATAGACTATAAAGGAACTCCACCACAGTCACATGACTGATCGATAGACTATAAAGGAACTCCACCATGGTCACATGACTTATTCATAGACTATAAAGGAACTCCACCATGGTCACTTGACTTATTGATAGACTATAAATATATATATGAACATTTTAAAATTTCTGCATGTTCAAATAAAGTGCTTCAATTTAGAAGAATTAAAATAAGACATTTACAATTTAATGTAACAGTTTAATACAATATATATCCACTCTATGATGAAAGTTCTACAGTACCGACATTGAAGCGAGCTGAGCTGTAAACACGGAACGTTTCATTGGCATGAAACGGCAAATAATCAAACCAGTGCATGAAGCTGTTGTAGCCTCTAGTCTATTTTATTCATGCAATACAGTCAGTACAGTCAGGTGCGCCGACCCGCTAAGCAGACCGTTGCGCCGACGCCGTTTTTTTTTTTTTTACATTCGAATATAAATTTTCACATTGGAATAGTGGTTTTGTAACTATGACGTTAGACTATCAAAGAACTCCACCACGCTAAAGCAGTGTTGTTTGTGATCCCGTCCACTCACACACACTCGGGTCATGGTAACCATCGGAGTGCCCTGCAGTAGCCTCTGCTGACTGAACCTGGTCCCACAGGAACTACGGACAGTAATGGAACAAGATTGGACTTCCTCCAATCTCGTCCCCCACACACACCAGAAATGTTCTGTTGAGCAAAAACATATTTTTTAAAAAGCAGGAGAGAGGACGGAGTCACAGGAGTCTCACAAGGAGGCTCTTTGTGCTGTGAGGACCCGGCCCACAGGGGGGTATTTGGAGCCTATAAATACTACTGGGCCTAACTCAGCTTTTCCCTCTGGCCAACAGGATTTTCACGGGCCGCGTTGAGGAGCTGAATGTTTGAGAGGGGTTGCTAAGCTCCACTGGGTCCCAAATAAAAAATAAAACGCCTCAGGGGACTTAAAGGGACAGAGGGACAGGTTCATGCTGCGAAGAAAAGCTTGACATGGCGTCACTCTCACATTTCACCCAGCCATCCAATCACTGTGGAGCAGGGGCGGGACTAAAGGCTTTTGGGTTTTCCGCAAATTGACCGCGGAGTTGATCCACAAAGGCCCAAACCTTTGAACAAGTGTCCTAAACCTTCACCGTTCAACCAAGTGACTGTTATGTTCATCAGACAGACTTTATTACTCCCTTCCTTTCACAATAAAAGCCCTGGATGTTGACACCGTTCCACCAAAAGAAGCTGAATAAGACGTCTCACAGTAGCTTGAGTCTGTTCACTAGTAGCTTGGTCCTCTGATTTCAACACTTTATTCTCACCTTTTATTGAAAGAGCCTTTTTGTGTGTCTTTGTGTCTCTTCCTAAGAACGCGTGAAGTCACTAAACACACATGAGGAAATACTGTGCCGTGAAATTGTGGTTGAACAGTTGAATTAAATCATGTGATCATCATCGTCGTCGTCTTTGCTTTCCCTCCCGTGCAGATCTCCAGCTGCCGGTGACGGAGCCGGACATCAACAACCGCCTGGAGTCTCTGTGTCTGAGTATGACGGAGCACGCCTTGGGAGGTAAACTCCCATCAGATAACATGCGTCGTCATTCGCACGTCGTGATGGTCACAGGGTAGCGGTTTATGATGAATCATCTCAGCTGTTGACAATGAATCCGCTTTGATGAGGAACAAAAGTGTGGCCCCACATTAGTACAGCAATGCTTTGTAGCCCCGCCCTAAAGCGTCCCCTGCGTTATGGTCAGTTTGACTCTACATGGACAATAATTCACTAAATGAACATCATGCTGTGTTGAAGAAGACTTGAAACTAGAGACTGAGATAAACTCATGTTTACAATGTTTACTGAGGGAATAAATCAAGAGAGAAGTAGAGTCATTTCCTCATAGACGTCTATGGGGAGCAGAGGAGTCGCCCCTGCTGGTCACTACAGAGAAGTAGAGTCATTTCCTCATAGACGTCTATGGGAGCAGAGGAGTCGCCCCTGCTGGTCACTACAGAGAAGTAGAGTCATTTCCTCATAGACGTCTATGGGAGCAGAGGAGTCGCCCCTGCTGGTCACTACAGAGAAGTAGAGTCATTTCCTCATAGACGTCTATGGGAGCAGAGGAGTCGCCCCCTGCTGGTCACTACAGAGAAGTAGAGTCATTTCCTCATAGACGTCTATGGGAGCAGAGGAGTCGCCCCCTGCTGGTCACTACAGAGAAGTAGAGTCATTTCCTCATAGACGTCTATGGGAGCAGAGGAGTCGCCCCTGCTGGTCACTACAGAGAAGTAGAGTCATTTCCTCATAGACGTCTATGGGAGCAGAGGAGTCGCCCCTGCTGGTCACTACAGAGAAAGTAGAGTCATTTCCTCATAGACGTCTATGGGAGCAGAGGAGTCGCCCCCTGCTGGTCACTACAGAGAAGTAGAGTCATTTCCCCTCATAGACGTCTATGGGAGCAGAGGAGTCGCCTGCTGGTCACTACAGAGAAGTAGAGTCATTTCCTCATAGACGTCTATGGGAGCAGAGGAGTCGCCCCTGCTGGTCACTACAGAGAAGTAGAGTCATTTCCTCATAGACGTCTATGGGAGCAGAGGAGTCGCCCCCTGCTGGTCACTACAGAGGACGCAGCTTTATCACATGTTGCCACCAGGTCTATTCATATAATATAGATATTATACCTTTAAGACTTGTTAATGTCAGACATCTGATTTAATATCTCAGAGTATTTGATTGAAGACTTGAACACGGCGTAGTCGAGTGAGTCAATGTATGTGAGGACATGTGCAGTGGTCCACCTCCACCACCGAGCCCCCACCCTCTCAAAACCGGGCTGAGGTGAAGACAGTAGGCCTCAGTGCTCGGCGCTTAACAGTGTACAAGTGCTGCTTTGTGTGTGTGTGTGTGTGTGTGTGTGTGTGTGTGTGTGTGTGTGTGTGTGCAGAACGAAGCGGTGCCTTTAACCGAAGGAACTTTCTCGGCTTAGAGTCTCTTCTTCTCGCCTCTGGACTCAAACCTCCACGTTTTGGAATATTCGGAGTTGACCGTAGCCGTCTGCCCCGGCAGCCCCCCCCGACCTCACAGCGCTGTCTTCCTGTGTTGTTACAGATGTTTTGTGTGTTTCCTCTCGCCGGGACAACGTGGGGCTCCGACCTCGCGCTGCCCCACCCGTCAGAACCTCGGGGCCTCAGGCCTTTCACTCACGCCCGGCCCCCTTCACAAGTGGCCACGCCCATTCACCCACGGCCCCGTCACCGTATTACAAGCAAATATAATCATAATCCATCAACAGATATTAAAAGATCCATTTTCATTGGTTTAAAAGGTGCTAGACATTTTATTTATGTATTTTAGCGGTCCAAATATTCATTTGAACCGCTATGAATTCTGTTAAGATTGTAAATGTTGTGTTATTTTTTTCAAAAAACACACAAAGCTGCTCTAGTAGTTTTAATCAATTATTTTAAGTTGTGTAAAGCTCATATTTCATCTCTAATATCTATTTTATATTTATGTGAAAACATTTGGATTTTATCACTAAAACTCCATTTTACAGATTACATATGAACACATCACGATAACGTTCTCATTTTCACTGAGCAGAGCCTGAACGCGTTGCAATGTAGTGAACCTCCGTTTGTTAGCGGTTAGCCGTCCGGGTACCGATCCAATAGATGTTTAATCAACACACGAAGGCCTCACTGTGTAGAAACGCCGGGCATCATGGGTACAAAAAATGAAAGAAAACTGGCTTTATTCCCTCAGTAAACATTGTAAACATGAGTCTCTAGTCTTCTTCATTACAGCATGATGTTCATTTAGTGAATGATGGTCCATTTAGAGTCAAACAGACCATAAAGCAGGGGATGCTTTAGGGCGGGACTACACACTGATTGACAGGTCTCTGGACCTCTCAATGAGCACTAACGCCTCCTCCCCTCTGCTGCTCCTCTTCAGACGGCGCCGACCGCACATCAACCATATGAGTGGAGGACGTGAGTGAGACGGCGCTGGTTCAGGAGGTTCTCTCTCTCCACCGGCCCTTCTGATACCCCCCCCCCCACCCCCACCCTCACCCCCTTCCCCCCTCAACCAGAGAGAGATACGACCGACGTAAACACACCTCCTGCTGCCGTGTGCCAACGGGCCAGCAGAAAGGAGTCGCCAGGCCATGGATCAGGGTGCCCCCCTACACCATCATCAACCCCCCCCCACATGGACCACAGGTCGCGGGGTCCTTCAGGCCCGTTACAGTACCTCAGACCCCAAAACGAGCCAGAAGGACGTTTGTCCGAGAGGAACGAGCTCCCGGTCAGGATCCTCTCACCAAGGATCCAAAAAGAAACAGAAGTCCTGTATTTGTGTTGTGTGTATTTATTGTTTACATAATGATGCTACTTTCAAAAGGGTACAGAAGCGAATTTCAGGTTATGAGTCGTGTCATATTTGGCCGCCCACCAGCTTTACGTCCCGCGAGTAGCCGCCGTGCTAGTTTACAACAAACGTGCTCATCCTTTATTTTCACAGCCAGCAGAGAAAGACGTTGGCTTGGAGAGACGAGGAGGATGTGGAGGAGGATGTGGAGGAGGAGGAGGAGGAGCAGATGTGTGAGGAGGGCTGAGAGGAAGAGGTTAAGAAGGACACAGGAAGTGGCAGAAGAAAGAAAGGCGCTGAGGCGACACTGGAAAGGGAAGCGGATGTTTTAAACAGAAAGACGTTGGGGGCGGGACCTCCGATTGGACGAAGGTGATTGAGGATGATGATGTCATGTGGTCGAGTGTAGGAGGACGCGAGTTGGTCTCCGGTCCGTCACGCATTGTTGATGGACTATGAACTCTTTGACGGCACCGTGCGCTCAAAGTGTGTGTTTGTGGGGTTTTACACGCGTGTGGGAGATTAATGTCCACGCGTTGGACGCAGGGTTCAGTCTTCTTCTTCTTCTTCTGAAGGAGGAGCTGCGTCTCTCACAGGCCGCTCGACAGATGTGAGAAGCGTCGCGTCGCCCCGTCAGTCCATGAAGGGTCTCTTTGGTTTCCCCAGAGACGCCTCGGTGGCGCCCGTCGCCCCTGCTGGCCGAACGCGCTCACTGCAGGTCGATATCACAGCGGCTCAAGTGGGATTTATTCTTTCTTTCTTTTATTCTTAACCTCACGGTTACTCTTTGCCTTAATATTTATCCTCAGTTTATTGTGACTTTATTAAGAAAAAATATAAGGGAATAAGCTGGTTAGGACCCCCCCCCCCTCCCCCCCTTAGCGCCGAGAGTCCTGATTGATTGATCATTATTATTATTGTCTAGTTTCTTTCATTAGTTTGCTGCAATTCCGTAGTGAACGTCCTCTTGTGTCCCTCACGTGATACAGTGCTCTAAAAGTCTAATATTTATACTTTTACAACCTTTCAGGTTCATTTTAGTTATTTAAATGAAGCGGTGGTTTCTGTAAAGATCTGCAGACCTACGAGTGAACGTCGGCACGATGTTTGTTGCGATGGTTCACCTTCTCAAATAATGGAAACTACTGGCGGCCTACAAGTTTCAGAAAAACACTACATTCAACTTTAAATACTGAGCCTTGACGTGTCAACAGGGGGGCGGAGCCCAGAACAAACAAAGAAAACACCGTCTCCAGAGAGACTGTGATGACCGCGAAGTTACCTGAAGGCCGCCGTCGTTCTTTGTTTGGGAAAAGGTGAATTCAGTTGGCTTCAGTCTGCAGCCCCGCCCACTAGAGGTTTTAAGGAGTTACGCCCCGCCCACTAGAGGAGTTAAAGAGTTACGCCCCGCCCACTAGAGGAGTTAAAGAGTTACTCCCCGCCCACTAGATGAGTTAAAGAGTTTCGCCCCGCCCACTAGAGGCTTTAAGGCGTTACGCCCCGCCCACTAGATACTTTAATGAGTTACGCCCCGCCCACTATATACTTTAAAGAGTTACGCCCCGCCCACTATATGCTTTAAAGAGTTAAGCCCGCCCACTAGATAATTTAAGGAGTTACGCCCCGCCCACAAAGCTCCCGTGTGGATCATGAACCCGAACTTTAAAGTAGATCCAATTATTTATTCTGTTTTCAGTCTTTCCCCGTGTAGGTGATGCTTGTTCCTCATTTCGGTGTATTCTTATTTAAAGTACCGTTCGTATTAACACGCTATGGCTGGTGACCATACGTACATCTCAAATATTAACATCGTCCACTTCTTCTTTTGTTTGTTGTTGTTGAGCTATAATCTGGTTTTGTATCCGATATCAGCGCCTCGTTGAGGCGAAGCGGCGCAGAAGTGTTTAGTTAAAAACCTCACGTATAAAGAGGCCGCGCGTTGTTGATTTATTAACCCAATATATAGTTTCATATTTTGAAGAAAGCAGCTGCTCACTGAGGATTTTTCTTTTTACTCAAACAAACTGGAGGAAGTCGTTCAGCTCCGGCCGGGGACTATTTCCAGCGGCGGAAGGATCCACACGTGGTGCTCTAGTGAGTCTCAATAAACCACAGCGTGGTGACGATGATGAGTACAGTGATGAAGAACAGTGAGACTCATCCGGGCGTTTCCATGGAGATCCGCCAGGCTTCGGGTGCGTTCACTGTCTACTCCTCTGGTGGGATTCGCTGCCTTCGGCGATGTGATCAAAGGGACAATCGTCGCAGTATTTCATTTAGCTGTGACGTCACGCTGGAGCCACAACGGCGCCGATGCAAAGTTACTAACGTGTGTGTAGAGTTCTCTTCAAACCAAACGCTTCGTTGTTTAGTCTGTTGTTCTGCCGGAAGGCGTCTAACTCCCGCTGCAGTATTAACACGTAGAGGACGCCATGATGTCATGTACTTTAAAGTGTCTTTATTTCTGCGGTCCTCGTCGACGTGGGACGGACGTGGGACGCCAAGACTTTCTCTTTTCTTTTTATTGTTTTGTAAATTCAGCTGTAACGCTTCTCGTTTTACTCAAAGAGCCGATGTCCTGTATTGACTGCAGGCTTACGTATATATTTGACAAAAGAATATTGTATGTTTAATAATAAAAAAACTCAAAAATGACCAAAAAATTGTGAAAAAGAAGAAAGCGGAGGAGGGGATTGAAATAAAGTGTAATTTATACTTTGAATCTGCATGGGTCGTATTTAGAAGAACTAATGGCAGTGCCTTGTTTTGTACTCGAGGGGTAAAAGTGTTTTTTATACAGACGTCGAATAGAGAAACCTTTAAATCACGTTATTGATCTTCATACAGGACGGAAGAAGAACACAGCGGATAACATGAGTCAGAAACAAATACAAAATAAATAAGTCTGTCGTCACGGCAACGGTCCGAAACCCAAAACAATAATGAATAGTTGCAAACATATGGAGTGTCGATTTACACTGTTTCCACTACACGACTGTTTGTTGTCCTCTTATGTTGTAAAGTTATTGATCCGCCAGCAGGATCGATTAATTTTGTTTTCCGTCCTGCTAATATCACAAATACTACACATACTTTTGTATAGTATGTACACCAGGATCAGCCTCGGGACGCAGTGGGACTCATTGGAGGAAATCCTGAATTTAGGATCAGGATCAAAGTGACAATTAAAAAAAAAAAAAAAAAAAAAAGGTTTGTTTTGATTTAAAATGTGTAAATGTGGAGCCGTCGTTCTTCATAACATCGAAGGTGATGTCACGAAACATCTCTGATCGACGCGTGTCATCAGACGTGTGGCGAGTTCTTTGTGTCACGCGTACTGCAGCACCACGACGAGAACAACAACTTCCTGTAAACGACACAACAAACACAAAGACACACGTCTGTGTTAATAAACTAGTGGAAGCTGAAAGCTGCTTTTCATCAATGCTGAAGTGATGTTATGATTATGGTGTGTGTGTGTGTGTGTGTGTGTGTGTGTGTGTGTGTGTGTGTGTGTGTGTGTGTCTGTGTGAGAATACATCTGAGTGTTTTTTTAGTAAAACAATGTCCTTTGGTGAAAAAAAAAACTTTCACCAAAAGTGTAGGCCTTCATGTACTAATACCACACTGAGAAGTACTAATACCACACTGGAAGTACTCCACTGAGAGTAGTCTTTGAAGTAGGAGTAAATGTGTGTAGCTGAAGGATTGTGACTTCAGTGTTATTATTCATTCCGAATGTTGGTGGTGAAATGAAACCCTAAAAGTTCCTTTATGTCTTGAGCTCAATAAACTGCTTACAGGGCGTGACGAAGAGGAAATTACGATCCTGGAGCGCCGCCGTGTGGACGACGTCGTCACTGCGGATAAAACACAGATATTAACAAACAGATGAAAACCTGAGTTTGGTTTTAGGATAAGCGGTTTGACGATGGATGGGTGGGTATGTGTATGTTAAATGTATGTATATGTTACAAATGCAATGTGAGCTAAATGACCTGTAATGTAATATAATGATGTGGGACGTACCGAGGAAAGTCCCCCTGTGAAGGCATCTGGGCCCCTGCAGCATAAACCGTACAACCGTGATACTCCAACAGCACCAAGAGCCAAAACCTGACAGAAGAAGAAGACGGCCTGATGGGGGTAGTTCTGCAGCGCTAACCGCCACTGTCTAACACCAGCCTAAAGATTTTTTTTGAAAAACCTGAGTACCGGGAGAAAAAAACCTCAGGAAGACAAAGGGAGTCCACCTCCTGAAGATCCTGTGCAAAACTCCACTCTCAGTCTCCGTTTCCATCGTCTTTCTCCTCATCTTTGCCATCTCTGTGGCTCCGTCTTCCGTCCTCCTCCTGATCCGGCTCAGGACCAAATGGGTCCACAATGAGGTGTGTAAGTGGTGCAGTCAGACTGTAGTGGTGCAGGGTGGGTGTTCTCGTTAAGCGGCACACGTGACACGTTTTAATGTACGCGGCCACATCCCTTTCATCACATGACAATGAAATGTTTCAGAATGTTGAGGCAGGTTTTCAAGCAAGTGTCCACATTTCTCACGTGCGGCTTTCAGGACGAGTAGTAGCCATCAGCGGCACTATTTATCTTATTTAAGAATTTCCCCGTTGCTCTTCTACTACGTCATCGTGTGACAGCGACACAGGAAGCTCAGACAGAGATGGAACCTCCACAAACATCTCAAGGAGTCAGACCACACGTCAGGCTGTCGTTTGCTCATAGTGTAAATATGCAGTATGAGAAGACCTTAGGCAATAATAATACATGTACATATATATGTATGTATATATATATATATATAAACATATCTATATTTTTGTTTTGTTTTTGTTTTTACACGATGCATTTGTGGTACTTTATATTAACTTGTCGATTAGTGTTTGACTGAAACTGTAATAGTCGTATTACTCAGGAGAGACCGAAGAGCCTGAACTGCTCTATGGGAGATTTTCAGTGAATACAAAGAGGCTTTTTTAAATGAAAAGTGTCATTTCGGATAAGCTGCTTTGCTCCGGACACAATGTGTGTTGTTGTGAGGACGCTGGTGTCCGGAGGGGGCGCCGTTTGTGAAGGAAGCTCGTGCTCCAATTGTTTGGTAAATCAAACATGATAAAATGTGTCGGAATGCAAAACATATTTGTTTCGAATTTAATTATTGGACTAATTTTTCTACGTTTTCACAAGACCACGACCTGCCAAACAACCCGTGTGTGTGTGTGTGTGTGTGTGTGTGTGTGTGTGCGGGTGTGTGTGTGTGTGTGTGTGTGTGTGTGTGTGTGTGTGTGTGTGTGTGTGTGTGTGTGTGTGTGTGTGTGTGTGTGTGTGTGTGTGTGTGTGTGTGCGGGGTGTGTGTGTGTGTGTGCGTGTGTGCGGGTGCGTGTTAACCCAGTTCCAAGAGTGGGTCAGGGGCTGGGTTAATGATGCCTTCAGGGACACCTCGAGAATTCAACCATCCAAGTTGATGTTATGTTAATTGTATATATGTATATATATTTAGATTCTAAAATGGAAAGTAAAGAGATAATAATATTAATAATTATAATTTCTTTATTCGGAATTAAAGGAAGATTAAAGAATTTAACCATATAAGTTTCTGTCGCGTGTATGCATAATAAATAATAATTTCCTGTAGTTTGGAGGTAAAGGAAGATTAGGACTTTGTTTTGTTTTTTACAATTAAAATACAAACGCATGCAATAAATTGCCTTGCAAAATAAATGTGCTTCTACACCTATTTAAGAACTGGTATTCTTTATTTGAAGGTAATGGGAGATAAATTATCTTAGTCCGTTGTTATTTTTCCTTACAAGGAATAAATTAGCTAGTAAATATATACAACAGTAACTTACATTTTAACAATACTTTGTTTTATGGAATATACGTATTTGTATGTATTTTTCATCTCCTTTCTTTTATTTACAGGCCTGTTTATCTTACTTTCAGATTAATTGATTTCTTCCTCAATATTAACTAAAAACGAGAACATGGTACAACGTTTACAAGCTAATTATAGATAAAAAGATTCATTGGAATCAATAATTAATTGAATCAAAAGTATGTGTTTGTGATTAAAGGAAAACTATAACATCGTTTAAATGCATTGTTAATTTTATGATTGGGTGAATATTTGTTTTTCAAATGAACAAAACGTTTGACCTGGATTTGGCTCCACATCCGCGGGGTCCGTTCCTCCGATGGTCCGTGAACGCGGCGCCGCGCATCAGCCAGTGACGGTCGGGCGGCGTAATGGGATGAATGGAGATTGTGTTGATTACACGGAGGCGGCGGCGGAGCTTCCAGACGCTTCCCCGGTGACTGCGCGCTAACAGACGGCCGAGGCGACGCAGGGAGCCGGCGGACCTTCCACCAACCGGGGACCGCGGAGGGAACTCGCTCCGTGTCGCAGTTCGTGGCGGTTTTAGGGACGAGGGGGCGCTGGGTTTCGCAGCGAGGACACCGGTCGGGAGAGGCGGACACACGCGCACACGCACCGGCGGGCGGGTCGGTTCCTCCGGCGTCGGGGGGAGAAACAGGTAAGACCTCACCTGTCAGTCTGACTGACTGTCTTACTGTTGTTGTTGTTTTTTAAATTCGCAGTAATATATATGTATGTGTGTAACGTTACGTGTATTACTGCGAATGTCACGTCGGTACTGCCGTCCGTAGTTTTTAACACCGAGGATCACAAAGTCAGAGCGTGACTGACAGTCGGTGGCTAAGCTAAGGTTAGCTTAGCTAAGGTTAGCTTAGCTTAGCCACCGACTGTCAGTCACATTACAGTATTTATTTTCTTTTTACTTTACGAACGTATTCCCTTATTTTCCATTTAACTATTAAGTTCACTTACCTGAAGATTTTTAAATAATAAACCTTTATATTAACTTCATGCACCCGGTAAAATACTCAGTACTAAGTTATACAACGTTAAGTCTTTGTGTTTGTACTGTACGTATTCTACTTTCTCTCCATTATGTTCATTACAAAATGAAACTTAATTGAATTGTTCACACGAAGCAGATACTTGTTACAAAAACATGTGATACAACGAACCTCAATTGATGCCCCGTTGTGGGTAAAGTACATTTACTGGAATCATTTTAAAATACTTTTACTTCTAATTTTTACTATGATACTATTTTACAACATTTCGGACGCAACTATTGTATTTTAGTTGGGGGCCCTCAACGGCCCCCAACGGCCCCCCAACAGGCCCCAACGGCCTCAACGGGCCCCAACGGGCCCGAATCCTGCGGCGCAACTGGTGTTTCATGGAAACATGCAACATGTCAGCGCAGAATGTGAACTTCCCGCCATGCGCACGCACACGCACGCACACACATGCACACACATGCGCACACACAGACTTTATCTCCAGAAAGAGGCAAGAATGCAGCTTTGTTTCACTTTTTAAGTCTGTAGATCATATTTGATCGCGCTGTGCTTAATCACAAACGCCCTGATAAGAACATTTATACCACCCGGCTCTAAAAGGTTATTAAAAAAAATAAGAAAGCTTAAAGAAACTAGAATAAAGAGAATAAGTAATCGAATCCTTTAACAGGACTAATTAATTATTTTTCATTATCGATTGATCTGTGGATGAAAGATGACCTCTTCATTTTGTTTTTATAGGATCGTTGGCGTGTTTTAAACGTTTGCTTGATAAATGATTGATCCACCTCTTGTTATTTTGGTGTTTTATCACAAAACGTAACTGTGTGTTGAACGTTCTGGACTTCATTCCCGTAACACTGGCGTCCGATGTGAACAGCAGGGGTTCTGGGTTAATCTCTGCAGCCGATTGTGCCGAGCTGCCGTCCTCGACAGGAGCAGCTGCAAGGAGCTGTTTGCAGCTGTTTGCAGCTGTTTGTGCAGGAACGAGGCTCTCTGCTTCTGCTCTGATTTCTGTCCTCGCCTCTCTGCCGCGGACCAGTCAGTCACCTGGTCAGTCGTCACCTGGTCACCCGGTCAGTCGTCACCCAGTCAGTCGTCACCTGGTCAGTCGTCACCTGTCACCTGGTCAGTCGTCACCTGGTCAGTCGTCACCTGTCACCCAGTCAGTCGTCACCTGGTCAGTCGTCACCTGTCACCTGGTCAGTCGTCACCTGGTCAGTCGTCACCTGGTCACCCAGTCAGTCGTCACCTGGTCAGTCGTCACCTGTCACCCGGTCAGTCGTCACCTGGTCACCCGGTCAGTCGTCACCCAGTCAGTCGTCACCTGGTCAGTCGTTACCCAGTCAGTCGTCACCTGGTCAGTCGTCACCTGTCACCTGGTCAGTCGTCACCTGGTCACCCCACCCGGTCGCCACCTGTCGCCAGTACCCGGTCAGTCGTCACCTGTCACCTGGTCAGTCGTCACCTAGTCAGTCGTCACCTGTCACCTGGTCAGTCGTCACCTGGTCACCCGGTCAGTCGTTACCTGGTCAGTCGTCACCTGGTCACCCGGTCAGTCGTCACCCGGTCAGTCGTCACCTGGTCAGTCGTCACCTGTCACCTGGTCAGTCGTCACCTGGTCACCCGGTCAGTCGTCACCCGGTCAGTCGTCACCTGGTCACCCGGTCAGTCGTCACCCGGTCAGCCGTCACCTGGTCACCCGGTCAGCCGTCACCCGGTCAGTCGTCACCCGGTCAGTCGTCACCCGGTCAGTCGTCACCCGGTCAGTCGTCACCTGGTCAATCGTCACCCCGTCAGCCGTCACCTGGTCAGTCGTCACCTGTCACCTGGTCAGTCGTCACCTGGTCAGTCGTCACTTGGTCAGTGGTCGGTTGGACGGTCGTTGGTCAACTGGGCGGTTGTCGGTTAGACGCCGGGCCTCGGGGCGCTCTGTGGATAACGTAAAACAAACAGCCCTTCTTGGGGGCCGGTATGGAAACACTGACTTATCTCCTCGGTGGAATCGCACTGCGGTGAAAATCATATTGTTTCATGTTCCTAATAAAACAACGACACGCTAACTTTTTTCACAGAAAAATCTGAATATTTTGAGAATAGCTCACAACCTCCTTTAGCTTAATCACTGCGATTTAACAAACCAGACTCTAACCTTCGAGCTCCATTCCACCAGAAGCCAGCGGTTCCTACAGCTCAGGAGAGGGTTCCCTCTGCGGAACAATGATGAAGAACAACGTGGAACCCAACGGCAGTGAACAGGATGTTCCTCATTCAGCTCTCAACTCCTGCATAAAGCCAACGATCCGCCTTAATACCCGATAATGTTGTTAAATCAAGATATCGGATTAATCGGATTACTCTCTAAATCAGCGTGTAGCTGCAAATATCTGTTTAGAAAATACTCTTTTTCATTTGTCAAATATTTGACCATTACATACACGTTATTTCAAAAAGACTTTTCATTGAATGAATTGCCAAAAAACATGCTATATTGTTAAATATGTTGCAATAAAAAAAACCTTTATTCTGGTAAAAGACTGGATATTAAAACCAAGGAGATGTGTTTGTTGTTGTTTTTAAATTATGATTATGAAATTAATTCAAATGAGGCCTTTTTGTATCTCCAGGAAAGGAAGCCACTGATTCTGCCTGACTTATTGTCACATATTTGCTTCAGGGGGCTTTAACATCTGCGCACAACAGCAGTCTGGACCTGTTAGCAGCTTAACTAAGGGCTGGTTCAGGGCAGACCGGAGCCAGCCCTTAGTTATGAGCTAATATCTAAAAGCAAAGTCAGTTCTCCTCAATCACAAATATTCACAATAAGGCTTTTTATACCTCATGATTTCTGTGTTGTATTTTGCGTCATCATAAGTCACACGTTTTAAGAAGAGAAACATACTAAATATCACAATGTAAAATAAAACGAAATCACACAGAGAAATGAAAGGTTTCCTTTTTAATGCAGTTGTGTGTTCAAAAGAGCAATTATTACTTTATTCTATTTGCCTTTTATTTAAGCATTTAAATCTTCCATACTAATCCACGAGAAAGCAGAAAACCTTCCATTAAGTATCTTTGAGCATAATCTGAATTGATGTAAAGTCGTCTGTGGGAACTCTGACCTCCTCTAACGGGGGGTCAGCGGGGGCTTTGCTATCCGGCCGGTACCGGCTCCCCGTGTGGCATTTCACCGCGGGCCCCAGAATGTGCCACCTTGCCTCCAGCTGAGAGCCTTTATGAGGGGGGCTCACTAACCTCTGCATCGTCCTCTCTCCGTCCGTCCACTCCTTCTGCTTTCTTTTGTCTCTCAGGCTCGCAGAGACAAAGCCTGTCTTCTGCTTGGACGTCTGTCTGTCTCTGTTTCCGTCTGTGACAAGGTAAGTGGTGTTGATGTGCTTCGGGTTCTCTGCTCATTGTGCTCATCGCCGTCTCGTACCAGCTGAGGAGCAGCTGAGCTCCAGAGTTCTGGCTTGAAGCGTCTCCCCCTGAATTCAAAAGGACACATCCAGTCCCGTCCACAGCGTCTCCGTGTCTGTAACCAGAGCAGCCTGTCCTCTCTTTGCTGTGGACGAGAAACTAAGACGTGAACAGGGAATCGATCCTGTGGCCTCTAAGTGCTTCCCCACAATGTGACTGTTAGATGTTCATTTCTGCTCCTGTTGGTGAACCTGGAAAGCACCACATGAGCTGCTGGGATCGGTCGGTGTTACTTTAACATTACTGGTTTTAAATAGAGGAACTACTGCTTTGCTCTGATTGCTGATTGCAGGCATACTGACTGTAATGTACATCACCTGCTCCAGGTTTACTCTTTAAATGCAAACCTCATTTCAGAGGCAAACTACATTTTCTACAAGCTGCTCCTTAATTTGGAATATTTTCATCTGTGTCTTTGTGAAGACACTCACGAACATTTGACCTCTCAGATCTACTTTTAACGTTATATTATAATTGTGCATCTTCTAGCGGTTGTGAAGCTGCTCTTTGCGACTTAAATACTTGTGTCCTCAGTCTTCCCTCCAGGTGCTAACTGGCATTTTAGTGGAGCTTTAGTTACTGCTGAGCCACACACACACACACACACACACATGCACACACACACACACAGTGCGGTAGCCTGTGACACAGAAACAAGGCCAATGAAAGCAGCTTAAGCTCCTCCAGGAATAAACGATTGCCTCCAAGAAGCTGCATTTACAAACGTGTGACTTCCAGCCTCAGAGCCCATAATGTGCTTTACTGGCTGTTACGTTACTGGCTGTTACATTACTGGCTGTTACGTTACTGGCTGTTACGTTACTGGCTGTAACGCTACTGGCTGTTACTTACTGGCTGTAACGCTACTGGTTGTTACGTTACTGGCTGTTACTTACTGGCTGTTACGTTACTGGCTGTAACGCTGCTGGCTGTTACTCTGCTGGCTGTCACGCTACTCGCTGTAACGCTGCTGGCTGTTACTCTGCTGGCTGTCACGCTGCTCGCTGTAACGCTGCTGGCTGTAACGCTGCTGGCTGTAACGCTGCTGGCTGTTACGTTGCTGGCTGTTACGCTGCTGGCTGTAACGCTGCTGGCTGTAACGCTGCTCGCTGTTACTCTGCTGGCTGTCACGCTGCTGGCTGTCACTCTGCTGGCTGTTACTCTGCTGGCTGTCACGCTGCTGGCTGTCACTCTGCTGGCTGTTACGCTGCTGGCTGTCACGCTACTCGCTGTAACGCTGCTGGCTGTCACGCTGCTCGCTGTAACGCTGCTGGCTGTCACGCTGCTGGCTGTAACGCTGCTGGCTGTCACGCTGCTGGCTGTAATGCTGCTGGCTGTTACGCTACTCGCTGTAACGCTGCTGGCTGTAACGCTGCTGGCTGTTACTCTGCTGGCTGTTACGCTACTCGCTGTAACGCTGCTGGCTGTAACGCTGCTGGCTGTTACGCTACTCGCTGTAACCCTACTCGCTGTTATGCTACTCGCTGTAACGCTGCTGGCTGTAACGCTGCTGGCTGTTACGCTGCTTGCTGTAACCCTACTCGCTGTAACGCTACTCGCTGTAACGCTGCTGGCTGTCGCGCTGCTGGCTGTAACGCTGCTGGCTGTAACGCTGCTGGCTGTAACGCTACCGCTGTAGCGCTGCTGGCTGTAACGCTGCTGGCTGTAGTGGCACTCGTCATTGAACCGGTCTTTTGGGGAGTGACACTCGGCAGCAGCTCTGGCACACAGCGGTTTCTCCGGCTGATCTGCGGCCAGCTGTTGAAGGAGATGACGCTGTAGCCGGAGGTGTAATGCAGACGCAGCAGAGGAGCTTATGGACTAATGCTGCTGTGGGGCTCCACCTGCATGACACGCAGGAGCAGCTAGATTAATCAGATTAATGAATGTGAGTTTCTGCAGCGGAGCTTATGAGGTCTGGCCCCGCCTCTCTGTCCACCACGCCTCCTGCTGCTCCGCCTCCTCCTGACCTACTTCCACATAACCCAACAATCAGAGTCCTTCTGTCTCACCGTGACACACTCTTATATAGACCAACAGGAGCGTAGAAGGGGAGGTGGGTCAGGGCGGCCTGTAAGGTTTCTACAGAAATGACCCAGTGCCAAGTGGTAGTGACACCAGCGGTATGCAGGTATTTTGTTTTTGTTTTTTTAAACCTCGCAAACAACCATCGCGTTTGATGCTGAAGCAGAGAGACTCTCTGTCCCGTCCGATGGACCCACGTGAGGACGCCTGCGCCTCTTTCTCACTTAAACATCAAGAACGCCTCCTCGTTCCCTTTTGGTTCCCCTCAGTGCGCACGCACCCCGATGTCAGTTTTCCCACTCATGTTCCAGCATGCTGGTGGCCGATCGGACCGCTGACACGCACACGCACACGCACACGCAGGGCATTACCTGCACCTGCGCTGTGAAGTCTGCACCGTTTGGGGGAGAATGAGAGCCCTGAGCTGCAGAGTTGTGATGTTGTGCGTTTGTTTATTCTAGAATGTCACCCGTCTCCTCACACACATGGAGACATGGAGAGGACACCTGCTCTGACACGGAGCTCCGCGCGGTGTTAGCGTGTAGCACATGTACAGAACATAATGTCATGACACGACATTATGTTCTTTACGTGTGTGTGTGTGTGTGTGTGTGTGTGTGTGTGACCGTTTGGTCACATCTGTACGTGCACGTTGCCTTTGGGCCGGCGGTGTATTGCGTTGCTCCCTGCAGAGCTCACCAAGGCGACGGTTTCACACGGCGTCTAGTTCAGCGCGTCGACGCCCACTGCTGTTGTTCTGGGAGCCGGCTGGTCGCTGACAGCGAGGCGGAACATCGCGAGGAGGAGCGAAGGACCGGGATCCCCGACCAGCCGCCTCGTTGTCGCGCAGACCGCTCCGGGGGAGGGGGGGGGGGGAGTTATAATGCAGCCATAGCGTTTCCCGCCAGTAAGGGTCCTTTGAGGCGCGCGGGTATTGCGGTGTGTTCACAGACTACGTGGTTTGGATGTCTGGAAGCGTCCTCGCTCCGACCCGTTGGTTACCTCTTCAGCATCGTGTCCTACGAGGCAAACAAGCCGCTCAGAGGGACACTGTCCTCCAGGGGACCAGGGTCCATGTTTAAACTCTAGCTAACTGCAAAAGATGACCCCTGACCCCTGACCTTATTCAGAGAAAGTATGTTTCATTTGAATTGTTTTCTGTTTTCTGCCATTGGCTTTTGTTAAAGGGGGACGACACACAACTATACACACAACTAATGACGTGTAGCTTATTCACTTGTGTTTATTATGAGACCTTTAAGTTCATTCATTTATAAACTGGACAAACGGGTTCACTTGTTTTAGTTTCAGGACTTTATGGCCGTTTGATTCTATTTGTTGCTTTTGCTGCTTTCATGTTGTCGGTCAGTTTGCGTGAGAACCCGTGAGGGGAACCCAACCGTGTAAAAGGTGCCGTGATGCAAATGATTGCTGGATGTTTGTGAAGTCTGTCTCTCTCTCTCTGTCTGTCCTCTCTGTCTGTCCTCTCTGCAGTGTCTTCTGTAGCCGCCATCATTCTGTGCTGTAAGGCCGACCCCAAAATGTCTTCCAACGGAGACCTCAGCGACCCGGGGAGCTCTGACAGCTTCTGGGAGGTACAGAGGGAACGCGCACACAGTCCGTCTGCCCCGCTGCTCTTTTGTGTGGTTGTGGCGCCGCGGCTCAGTCTGCCTTCTGTCGCTGGTTCCTCTGCAGCCGGGGAACTACAAGCGGACGGTGAAGCGCATCGACGACGGCCACCGGCTGTGCAACGACATGGTCAGCTGCTTCCAGGACCGGGCGAAGATCGAGAAGGGTTACGCTCTGCAGCTGAGCGACTGGGCCAGGAGGTGGCGGGGCGTGGTGGAGAAAGGTGAGTAGGACCTCACGACGTTGGAACAAACGTTGGCCTCCAAAACGGTCGTCCCACAAACGACGAGCCCTACCCTCAGGGCCTCAGTACGGCACGCTGGAGAAAGCCTGGCACGCCTTCATGCAGGCGGCCGACCGCCTCAGCGAGCTGCACCTGGAGCTGCGCGAGCGGCTGGCGTGCGAGGACGGCGAGAAGGTGCGCGGCTGGCAGAAGGACGCCTTCCACAAGCAGATGATGGGCGGCTTCAAGGAGACCAAGGACGCGGACGACGGCTTCCGCAAGGCGCAGAAGCCCTGGGTCCGCAAGCTGAAAGAGGTGAGCGCCGCGGAGCCTCGCCGCCCGGCGCAGGGGAGGGTCCCGGTTGGCTCAGGAGCACGGCGGCAACAGTCTTTGCTCAAACGTGGTTCTAGAGCGCCGGGAAGAAGAAGTCTTCACCTACAACTTGTTATATTTGTCTTATTAAACCGATACTCATTTCTACCGAGTAGAGCTTAAACGCACCGTTCAAGTCACTGATGTCACACAGAAGTGCATGATGGGAATAAATCACAACATGTCCCGAGTTAAAGACGTAGCTATAGCGATGTATGGTAACTATTAGTATATGGCTCCTTGTGTTGCTCAATGTGTCAACAACGGTGAAGATGACTGATGGAAGAAAATCCCATCAAAGTGTGCGTTTGTTTGTGTGCGTCCAGGTGGACGCCAGTAAGAAGAGCTACCATCAGGCCAGGAAGGAGGAGTGGACGGCGATTACCAGGGAAACGCACGCCAAGGCCGACCCGACCAAGTCTCAGGAGGAAGTCCGCAAATTCACAACCCGAGCGGAGCGCTGCGGCGAGGAGGCCGACAAAGTATGCAGCGCACACACACGCGCACACACACACACACACGGAGTGCAGAGCAGCTCGAGGCGTGTCAGGGACTCCAGAGGAACATACCTGCGTGTTGAGGACGCGACCCGGCTTGTCTGGCAGAAAGCTGCGGGTTTAATTTAGGAAATGATGAAGTTTAGAGCCTCAAAGGATCCGCCTCACTGTACTGAATATTTTGTCCCGTGTGTCTTTCTGATGAGCCAAAAACGTAACGAAATGCGTCCCAGAGGGACATTTAGATAGTAGAGAAATAAAGATGGTACGTTAGAGTTCCAGTGTGAGGAAGGACACAGTGAACCACCGGATGGGCCTTGATCAAAATCCAGTTTGACAGATGCCCATGTGCCTTCTGAACTGTGTGCGTGTGTGTGTGTGCGTGTGCGTGTGCGTGCGTCAGGTGAAGCAGCGCTACACGAAGGCCCTGGATGAGCTGAACCGCTGTAACCCGCGTTACATGGAGGACATGGAGCAGGTGTTCGACTTGACCCAGGACGCCGAGCGCAGGAGGCTGCGCTTCTTTAAAGACGTCCTGCTGGACATCCACACACACCTCGACCTGTCCGTCAAAGACGGGTAGGGCACACGCACACGCACGCTCACTCTGGCGATGGGGTGATTCACGGGGCTGTGCAGAAATGTGGAGGTTTAAACGAGCGCGTGTGTGTGTACACAAGAGTTAATAGAAAACCGCGTTGACCATTGACCTTCTCGTTCTATTTAAACAAGCTACTGTTACCACGGTAACCACACAGGTGAAGTCCAACAGGACCTTTGTCCAAATATTGAACAAAAACTCAATGTCTAAGCTTTGCTCAGTGAAGAGGAAGTGATGGTAGGAATGTGGGGGGGAGACACACAACCTGTTATTAGCAGAATGTTCTTAAGCACAAGTTGAATTCCTTAAACAATTTATTCTCCCAAGAACGGAACAAACATTAGAATCTTTACATCCAACTGTCTTTCAAAGTCTGAGTAATGTTTGACAAAACAACGTTAAAATGTGATTTACAATCTCTAATCAGGAAGCAGGAAACATTTATTTGCCAAAATATGTCAAACATACAAGGAATTTGTCTTGGCGGTTGGTGCGCGACAGTAGACAGACAAGACAACAGTGCACAAGTAATAAAATAAAGTAAAATGAAATGCTAATGCAATGGGTTAGTAGAATAAGGCTAAGGCTATGGGTTAGTATAAAACAAGGGAATAAAGTTAAAACATTTTAAGTATTAAAAAGTTAAAAAGAAAAATATTAAGCATAAAGTGCACTAACGAACAAGTAACAGACAAGAGCTCATCTCTGGTGGAAGAGCTCCGGGAATCGCAGCAGCAAACGTAATTAACAACAAAAACAAAAAACGAAGCGCCGTGGCGGCCATCAACGGCGCCATCTTGGATCTAATGACAGAACTAAGAGGATGATGATTATGATGATGATTGACAGTCCTTTTTGTCCCTCAGGTTCAAAGGCCTGTACCGGGACCTGGGACAGACCATCCAAGCAGCCAATGACGCTGAAGACCTGCGATGGTGGAGGAACACCCACGGACCGGGCATGAGCATGAACTGGCCCCAGTTTGAGGTGTGTGTGTGCAAACACACGCACGCACACACACACACACACACACACAGTATTTGTACTTCATTCAGCAGAGCTGCAGGAATCCTTCACTGTGTGTTTCAAGGGACTGAATACTAAACAGGCTTCTGGTGAAAGCCCTGTTGTGTGACTGAGAGCTGTGAGTGGGCTCAGGAATGTCTGCACACACACACACACACACACACGTAGTCCAGACATTTCCCTGCAGCTCTGCAGACTCTGTATCAAGTTCTTTCATCTCCTGAGATGTTTTTTTCGCGGCCTCACTTATCGATTTCCTTTTCTTCATTTCTACCAGTGAGGAGACAAGAAATCATGATCGACATGCAATCATCTGGATTCCTACACGCCACTTTAGTTCAGGCTGTGTGTTGAATTTTAAATCATACAAAGCAGTTGACACGTAAGACTCGTCATACAGGACGTCTGGATTTTACTTTGTTTTTAACTTTTCTCCCCGTTGATTCTCTTTTTGCTCCCTTGACACCTAAAAGTGTGTTTGTTTTATTACGCTCCCTTAAACACTACTCCATACGTGTGTGTGTGTGTGTGTGTGTGTGTTACCGTGAGCTCTGCAGCTCGCCGGGTTGGAGGTCTGGTGACAGTCAGGTGACCACTTGGCTTCAGGCTGATGGGTAGAAACCGACTTTGTGATTAAACCCTTGACGAGGGAATCGAGCACTCGGAGGAACACGTGGAGAGGAACGTTCACTCCATATTCTCCTCAGACTCTGTACAAACACCTCGTTCTGCTGTTTGGACTCACTCATAACTTCACGTCACTCAGTGGTCACAGCGAGTTAAAGGTGTTATTCTGTTTTCTAGCCTCTCGTCTGTAACTTAAAGTACCGATATGCAACGTGACGTTTTTAAAAACCCCAAATAAAACACGGTGAGGAGGAGCGCCGCCGCCTCCTCACCGTGCGGTCGTGTCCCGCGGTAGATCTCGTCCGTCCCCTCTGAGCACGTCCGATCTCCACCCGGCAGGAGTGGTCTCCGGAGGCCAGTCGCTCCATCAGCCGGAGGGAGCGAGGAGGACGCGAGGAGGACAACGTGGTCACCCTCACCAACATCGTGTCCTCGGGCGGAGGCGACGCCCCGCCCAGCCCCATCACCGTGGACACCGGCAGGTAGGAGGACACGCACACACACACACACACACACACACACACACACACACACTCAGGGTACACGGGGTGTTTGAGACAGACATGGAGGCAGCATGAAGTTTAGTCTGTTGGTGAGGAGTTGATATCCTATAATTCCTAATTAGTAGTTTGAGTGTGTGTGTGTGTGTGTGTGTGTGTGTGTGTGTGTGTGTGTGTGTGTGTGTGTGTGTGTAAAAGCTGCTTTCTATGTGAAGAGATAAAGACATTTCATTCAAACTGCATTGAGGACCTAGTTGGAGAGAACCGTGGAGAATAAATGAAACGCTTGGTTTTGTAGTGTGGATCAAACTATCGGCACATTTTATTGGTGGAAATGTTTCTCTGCTGAACACAATGTCGCTCTGACTCGCGATGCGTTCGCGGCCCGCTGAGTCAAGTCTGTGCGTGTGGCTGTCAGGGGGAAGGACTCCTCGTCAGACTGGTCCGACGAGGAGTCTCCTCCCAAGGCGGTGAACGGCGTGATGGAGGAGGAGCGCGAGGAGGGGGAGGAGACTCGGGTAGAGGGGGTGCGAGTCCGAGCGCTCTACGACTACACGGGCCAGGAGGCCGATGAGCTCAGCTTTAAAGCAGGTAACCCCACTCATACTCGGGGTGGGGGGGCGGGTTTTATCAATTCTGTCCTTTAAAATCTGCAAAACCCACAATGAAGACAATAAAAACTAAATGTTATTTTAATAACTTTATATCCTGTAATTAATCATAATTAAATGGTGTTTATGGGTGTTAGATGGAAAGATGGAAGTGAAAAGTACCTCTGAATGTAGGTCGCAGGTTTAATAGATAGATTGATTGATACTTTATTGATCCCTCAAGAGGGAAATGTTGGTGTCACAGCAGCATGTACAGGGAAGAAAATAGAATTAAGATACACATTATATACAATATAATAAGATAAAAATATTAAATAAACTAACTAAAACAAATCAACAAATCATCATAATATATATATATTTATTCAAGTTGGAAAGTAAAATCAAATGAAACGTGTAATATTTATTTAATGGTTAATACTGTGAACATATTTCTACATTTTGTAGTTTATATTTCAGAGCCTGGGAACGTCTGAAAAGATGAATTTTCTTTTATTGGTTCGTCTTTTCAACACACACACACACACACATGTTCACACACACACACACAAACATTTCGGCTTTTTGTCAAATACACAAATAGAAACGTTGCAGCTTCGGTTCATCTGTTTGGATGAAACAACTAAAACTAATTTCACTTCTTTCAACAGAGAATAAATCTCTTCTAAGACATAAAACTGCTGTATTTCTGTGACTTGGCTGATTGTTGTTTAACTGCATGACGGATTCAGCAGCTTCACGTCGTCCGTTCGCTTTGGAGATGAAAGCATTTTAAGAACAAAAAGTCAGATGATTTTATTTTGAAAGAACAACTTGCTGCTGGATTGTAAACATTTTGACCTAAATTCTTCCTCTGGTATTCTTGTTGGAAATAAAACCACTCAGGTGATTTTATCCTCCTCATCCACTGGATGTTTTATCGAGAATGACAAACTAATATAATGAGTGAACCTCGTCGGTCAAACAAATAATAAAATGTATTAAGAGAGACTTTAAATGACCAATGTACTTGTTGCTTTGATGTATTTACCTTTTTGACATTAAGAATTTTACTCATTTGTTTTTCTCTACAGTGGAAATTATCTCTCAAATGAAATCATTTATACGAATGTTTAACGACAGTTTCTGTCTTCCAATATTTAAAAAGTAATTCCACTTTTATTAGATGATGGAGTATTTTTCTACATTGGAGTCTTATAATCCAGTTCTAACAAATAGTACATATTACATCACAAAACGCAGGTCCATTGCACGGAAGCCCCGAGTGCCAGCGAGAAATAATCATCTCACATGATACGTTTTCTCTTCTGTGCTTAGAACTTAAGAAAAGGTCGATACCTTTTTTGTGAAAATGTGATTTAAAATGTTTGTTATTTTTGTGGATAAACTGAGTGTTTGATTGTGTTGATTCATGAATCTTTTATTAACCGTCGTCCCTGCAGGCGAGGAGCTGCTGAAGATGAGCGAGGAGGACGAGCAGGGCTGGTGTAGAGGTCAGCTGAGCGGCGGCCAGGTCGGCCTCTACCCCGCCAACTACGTCCAGGCCGTCTCCTCCTGATGCCCCCCCTCTGCGGTCGCCCAGCTACACCCGAGACGCCAGGACCAATCAAAAGCTTTTAGCGCCGGCCTGCAGACGGTGACGCCCAACGGTTTGTTTAACGGACTCAGTTTGTTTCTGGACAAACGGCCACGTCGTTTTTTTTTTGTGGATAAAAGGTCGTTTCCTGTGACCGAGGAGTCCAGCGTCCCGCCGAGCACGACGCCGTAGGGAAACACGGGACGCCGTGGTTTCCCTTTTCACTTGCTAGAGTCACAAAATCCACATGAACGCAAAAAGGAGAAAACCTGGTTGATGGCGTTCAACAGGGTGGACTGTGATTGGCTGAAACATCTGTCAATCAAACACATGGCTTTGACAGTTTCGGTGAATCCGCTTGCTTTGGTTGCTGGTAAGAATCCAGCCTGTTAGCTTAGCTTAAAGACAGGAAGACTTTTGGAATTGAAAGTCCTTTTCTTTTTTTTTCTTCATTTTCATGTTACACGAGCACCTCTACAGTTACCGACTGTTTTAGAAAGTATTTGGTTCCTCGTTGAAGAGTCAAAGTATCAAACTTGTGTGCGTTAAAACTACCTGGATGCGTTTTTTTGGCAAGAATCACCTGATTGACCCTCCTCTATGCCCCGCCCCCAGCTTCAAGTCAGAGCCGGCTGATGCTACGCTGTGATTGACCACTCTGCGTCTGGGGGCGGGACTTAGCGACTGGTCAGTCACGAGGTTGTTTGTAAAAATTTAAAAAAGCAAAGTTAACCATTGTATGTTAATTCTTAACCTCAACTGTCTTCGGTAGCGGCTCGCCTTCTAGTCAAGCTTAACTAACTAGCTGACAGCTAACTAACGGAAGCTAACGTCTACAGCGCTGAGAAGATAATCAGAATGTAAACAACATCAAGGAAGCATTTAGCTGTTTATGCTACAAATGTTCTGCTACTAAAACTATATTTTTATTAAAGTCTTAGTATTCTCAACATTAAATAAAATCAACTTATTGTGTTGGCGGGAAAATATGATTTTGGTAGAACACTTTTTCCAGCCTTTGACCGTTTGAGGAACTGCAGCTGGAAGCCGCTCAGCAGCTCTGATCAAAAGAGGTGAAACAAACACTGGCGGTGCCTTAAGTGTCCGAGAGGAACCACAGCAACCAGTAGCAACCAGTAGGAACCAGACTAAAGACTTTTGATTGGCTCATTCACTTCAACGTTGTTATGCTTCACTTATCTGGGATGTTTTTATGTGTTACCTGTACGTTTGTATCACGTCAACGTTGATTGACACGTAAACTGTCGCTACCCTGTTTCTTTTTGTTAAAGAATAGCATTTTTACGGTCAACATTTTTACTTACCTAATTTATTCTGCTCTTTAATTTAGTGAATCTTTCTTCATTTCAGGGCGGAGAGAGTGAAGCTGACTCTTTTAGATTTGGGTGGTTTTGTAGTTTTCGTTTAGTCCGCGATCACAAAGCACTTCAATCATGTGGAATAATGAATAATATGTTACGACACCTTCCCCGACGTGGGGTTTGTTTCCCTGTTTTTTATTTGGGGGAAACTCTTCCAACTTCTAACCAGCCATTAATAAGAGATTTAGTTAATAAACGCTTCGAGGCTGCGTCTTTATTCTTTCTTTTTTCTTTAAGACGTCATTACGTGTACAGAACAAATTGGGAAGCAACAATAAAAAGCTTTCTTTACCCGGAGGTTTGTCGTTTGTCCACGGAAAATGTTTTGAGAAGTCACAAACATTTTAGGTAGAAAAAATATTATGGGAAAAAACGTCTAAAGTTCAAAAAATATTTTGAAGAAAAGTCTTAAATATGTTTTGGAAATCAGGAGAATAAAGTTTTTTGAAAATAAAGTTTGAACATTGTATTTTGAAAAAGAAAAGAAGTCGAAATGTTTGGTTGAAAAAAGTCTGAAAACATTAAGTCGAATGTTTGGTTTGGTACGAAAGATTTGAGATAAAACGGTTGGGTCAAAACATCTTTTGAAAGAAACAGTCTACATATGTTATGTTGAAAAATGTTTTTCTTTTAAAACAAGTTTTAGGCCAAAAAAAGATAAGATATTTTTTATTAAAAAAATAAAAATAGGTTAGGTCATAAACATATTTTTAAAACGAGTAAAAAAATATTGGATCATATGTCGTAAAAAATGTCAGAAAATTAGTCTAATTGATATGGAAAATATCAAGTCAAATATTTTGGGAAAAAAAAATCTTTAGGTGAAATCCCATGGAAAAAAATGATTTGAAAAAATAGTAAAATGACAGCTCAAAACGGTTATGTCGAAAAAAGTTATGTTATGCTGAAATATATCATCATCATATCATGAAGAATGAAGAAATGTCAAAATTACATCTAAAAAGTTTTGGGTTGAAAAATATGGTAAAAAAGGTAAAGAAAGTTAAAAACCCAAAACAACATTTAAAAAAAGTGAGTCCAAATATTAGACCAAAATATTTTTGAAAAAAAAGTCAATGTATATGTTAGGTTGAAAAATATGTGAAAAACGTCTAAATTTATGTCAAATGTCGGAAAAAGAGTCAAGGTTCAATTAAATTCAATTTATTTTGTATAGACCAAAATCAAGTTGTTCTAATGGTAAATCAGTACATTTATTAGCCTAAAGGAATGTGTGCTGAGGCCACACCCACAGTTCGAGGTCTGGTCACTTTAGTGACTGCAGCACCACTTGGTGGTTAAACATAACTAATCGCTTTAAATTTCCTGTGAAACTAGTTTCTGATGGAGGAAGAACTCAGAACTCCACTCGTGTATAAGTAGTAGTACAGGCTATAAATACTCCAAGTAAAAGTCCTGCATTCATATATTCACGTAACAGACTATATATAGAATAGTGCACAGCGGGCAGAATGGCACAGTTCACAATATTATGTTATAATTATTGACACATTAATGAGTTAATCATTTTAATGGGGCAGCTGGTGGGTGCCGAGCGGTTTATAAAGAGTACTTTATTGTCTTAATCCGTTTCTGATTTGATTTTAATAATTAATATGACATATTTACTGATTTAAAGTATTTAACAGAACCTACCATGTAACTATTGTCAAGAGCCAAAAGTTTTACGTTATTTAGCTGTTTTAATACAGTGGATTCAAAGGGGAAAAATGTAGAAAAAGTACCTCATTGTTGTACTTGATGGTATTTAGTTACTTTACGCCTGCAGAACATCAAACAACTCAAGACTCAAAGATACAAAAAATCAGCAGACAGTTTTATTAAATTAACAAATTTATATCTGTACAGCAAAATCAAACTTCACAATGATAAATCTCTTACGTCGTCGTTTCACATGATAATTTAAAAAGAAAAGCGCACTACTGTTAATGAAGGCGGCCATCTTTGTTTCCTGTCAGCTCTCAGATTTTCACCAATAATTCAGTTCCGTTAACGTTTGTAAATGAGCAGAAAACATCGGGTTTATTTACACTATTCATCTGTTTAACTCAAGTTTTAAGTCATTCACATATTATTTTAACTAAAAAGCTGTGAAATGTTTAATACAAACGAAAGCTGCGGTTTCTTTTTAGAAATCTTTTTTTTTACAAACGAAGACGGGGATCCGTGTGGTGTCACCACAACGCGGATGTGGGTTAAAGTGCAAAATTAAATATTCAAGCAAAAAATAACAATGTTGGCACTTCGTTACTATCAAGTAATTTGCCTGCAAGAGAAAAAAACATGCTTATGTCAAAAGTCCGTCAAATAACGCAAAAAACAAACATCTTGTATCCAGGTTTCATTCTTTGTGATTTTCCTTTGTTCCTTGATTTAACTATTTGTGGCACTTTTCTAACAGCAAAGTAATGTAACTGTAATATGTAAAGTCAGTTTGGCCTGGTTAAAGTCACCCAGTACAGATGTTTCTGCTCACGTGGGTCACATCTGTTTAATTGAATGTATGTATATGACATGTATATCTGATTGCAGACCATGACGCCAAAGAACTGCAGCCCAAACTGTTTCCAGCCGTTTTACATTTATTTTTGGAGGCAGCAGCTGGTGTCAAGGACGCCATTAGCTTAGCTTAGCTTAGCATAGCACTGGAAAGCACTAGCATGACTGTCCAAAGTAAACAGTGAGGCTGCACGGTATTAACGATTCTGGCGGTATATCACGGTATTGCTTTTTCAAGTAATTCATTAATTGATCCCGGAAAGGACCGTTACCCGAACAACTGTTCGCCGCTCGCTGGCTAACTTGCTCGCAACAGGCCGGCGAGTTAGCTTGTTAGCTCGTTAGCTTGCCGTGGCTGATGTGGCCAAAAACCCTCCAAACCGACACCGCGCCTCTCGTCTGTGGTCTCTCGTCGTTCCTCCCGTAGCGCTCGTACCCAGCGTGCAGTCAGCCGGGGTCATTTTTATAAATGTAAAATCAGTGTTACAAATTGTCTACGTGTCACAAGCTGTTGTGTCGTGGTGTTTTCTCTCTTTCTGTGTATTTTAAAATTAAAATATGCGAATTTCAGACTGGTTTTGATTCATTTAGTGGATTCACCATTTGTGCTCATGCGGGAGTGTAAGAGCCCTTTTTGAGTTTTAGTCGGGGGAATGAAACTTCACATGCTAACACTGTTAGCAACAGCATGACCTTCAAAATAAAATAACTTACACAGAGAAAACCAGCGGTTTGGATGTAAGAGTTTCTGTCACATGACGGATTATGTCGGGGGACGGCTGGAACGAGGATGAGACTTTGTGATCGACGAGGAAAAAAAGGTTTAACAAGCACGTCACAAAGATATAAACCCCGAAAGTTTGAGTTTCCCTCGGCGACTTCCTGTTGCTCTTCATGCTCCAGTCTTCAGTTAAATATCAGGCAGGAACACGGGAAAAAACATGACCTCAGTCTCATGAACAGCGCTCAAAAGATCCAATCCAACGGCTCAAAACATCCTTCGGAAGGAAAAAACACTCATTTCAAATAAAAAGATCAGTTTGCGCCCCAATGAGGATTTTTGTTTTATTTTTTCTGTTTTGCATTTGATGCAAATTTTCAGCTGCGGTAGAATAAATTGCGGAGTTCCAGATGTGGTCGCTGGCGTTGGCGCTGTGCAGGACCGCCGGTTTGCAGAGAAGGACGGGGGGAGGAGTCAGAGCGAGGTGGGAGGAGTCACGTCTCTCGTCTTCTACCGGTCCTTCAGTTCTCTCGTCACTTGCTTGGTGATGCGACCGCACAGCAGCCCCACCAGGAAGAGCACGCACACGCTCAGCGCGATCATCAGCAGGATGTAGTTCTTGGACGGCGACGTCATCACCTGCACGGCCAGGTCCGAGAAGCCCTCCGCCGGCGCCACCTGCGGGACGGAAAGCACAGGTTGTCATGACGACTGGGGGCGGACGCGTTGTCGTTGGGTTTGTGGAATGAGGCTTTGAGGCGACCAGTGAACAAAGCGGAACTTATTTGGAAGAGACCTGTCAATCAGTGTGTAGCCCCGCCCTAAAGCGTCCCCTGCTTTATGGTCTGTTTGACTCTAAATGGACCGTAATTCACTAAATGAACATCATGCTGCATTGAAGAGACTGAGACCATAAACTCATGTTTACAATGAGGGAATAAGAAGTAGAGTCATTTCCTCATAGACGTCTATGGGATCAGAGGAGTCGCCCCCTGCTGGTCACTACAGAGAAGTAGAGTCATTTCCTCATAGACGTCTATGGGAGCAGAGGAGTCGCCCCCTGCTGGTCACTACAGAGAAGTAGAGTCATTTCCTCATAGACGTCTATGGGAGCAGAGGAGTCGCCCCCTGCTGGTCACTACAGAGAAGTAGAGTCATTTCCTCATAGACGTCTATGGGAGCAGAGGAGTCGCCCCTGCTGGTCACTACAGAGAAGTAGAGTCATTTCCTCATAGACGTCTATGGGAGCAGAGGAGTCGCCCCTGCTGGTCACTACAGAGAAGTAGAGTCATTTCCTCATAGACGTCTATGGGAGCAGAGGAGTCGCCCCTGCTGGTCACTACAGAGAAGTAGAGTCATTTCCTCATAGACGTCATATGGGAGCAGAGGAGTCGCCCTGCTGGTCACTACAGAGAAGTAGAGTCATTTCCTCATAGACGGGGAGCAGAGGAGTCGCCCCTGCTGGTCACTACAGAGAAGTAGAGTCATTTCCTCATAGACGTCTATGGGAGCAGAGGAGTCGCCCCCTGCTGGTCACTACAGAGAAGTAGAGTCATTTCCTCATAGACGTCTATGGGAGCAGAGGAGTCTCCCCCTGCTGGTCACTACAGAGAAGTAGAGTCATTTCCTCATAGACGTCTATGGGAGCAGAGGAGTCGCCCCCTGCTGGTCACTACAGAGAAGTAGAGTCATTTCCTCATAGACGTCTATGGGAGCAGAGGAGTCGCCCCCTGCTGGTCACTACAGAGAAGTAGAGTCATTTCCTCATAGACGTCTATGGGAGCAGAGGAGTCGCCCCCTGCTGGTCACTACACAGAATGCAACTTCAAGCTGCCATTGTGGGACAGATTAATTATTTCATATTCATTTTTCCATACGATTTACTAACTGAGTTAAACAACCCCGGCTGTTTTTAAGAGGAAGCCTCCTCCTCCTCTTCCTCCTCCTCCTCCTCAGGCTTCACCTTTGCGGCGTAGCTCCACATGTCGATGCGGTCTTGAAGTCTTTTCTTGCACTCCGGCTGCAGACGAACCCTCTTGTCCTGCAGCGCCTCCATCAGACACGACATCTCTGTCGGACAGACGGAGCGACACGCTTAAAGCAAAGAAACAAACGTGGCGGAGCGGCATCTTGTGAGAGGTCACCCACGTCTTCCTCTGCCCGGCGTGATGGCGGCGCAGTGGTGCTTGAGGTCCAGAGCGCACGCCGTGTGCAGCACCGGGTCCACAAAGATGTCCGCCTTGCTCTCCTTCAGCATGTTCAGGACCTCCTGAGACGGGACGAGGTTTATTATAGTTATCACGAAAAGTCATTGTGAACTGGAGGATGTTCGGACCTTTTTACAGGCTTCCTGTTTGATTTTCAGCAGGTTGACTTTCAGACATTCCTCCACCTGACCGGTCTGCTCCTGAGCCGCCGCCTCCTCCGCACACAACCTGGAGATCTGCAGGAGGACGGAGGAGAGCAGAGGAAAGTGAAAATAGAGGAGAGGAGGATGATGAAGAGAAAAATAAGAAACAGGAGTGGAAGCGTGTGTGTGTGTGTGTGTGTGTGTGTGTGTGTACCTCATCTGTGCAGTGCACCTGCAGCTGAGGGTCGAGTCTGTAATCCAGTGCCGACTCCTGGAGGATCACTCTGATCTGGTCCTCGCAGTCTGGAGACAACCTCTGGACCGAAGGAGGGAGCAGAACCGGACCATCGGCGGACGAGACAAAGCTTTCTATTCTAGACAGTGGGCGGAGGTTTGAGCAGGGCGGTGGTGACGGAGGTGGGACTCACCTGGTCGGCGTACTTGAGCTTCAGGCAGCCGATCACCTGACCCTCCAGCTCACTCTCCTCCGTCACTTTGTTCAGGATCGACTGGCAGAACTTTGGGATGTCGGCTCGACACGCTTTCCTCAACACTGGGTTCAACCTGTAGTCTGGAGGAGGAGGAGGAGGATGAGGAGGAGGAGGAAGAAGGGGGGGAAGGGCAAAGGAGGAAGAGGAGGAAACGGTCCTCCTCTACTGACCCGTGTTCTGGGTGATCTGCCTCTTGGTGATCATCTGCTTGCACTTTGGGTCCATCAGCTCGCTGTTCTTGTTCTGCTTCAGGCACTGCAGGAGGCTCCTGGCGTCGGCGTCGGTGCAGAAACGCTGCAGGAGACGATTCCGTCAACAACCCAGACGGCCTCAGGGGGTCACATGACCATTCAGAGACGTCCTGCTGCTCTACACTCTCACTGCGTTCCTCACATTGAAGCCACGGGATGATGCTATCAACCAGCTTTTATCGGTTTGCCCCCACACACCTTGATCATCTGCTTGCAGACTCTCATCAGCTGGTAGTCGAGCTCGGGGTCGGTCATCTCCACCTCCTGAAGCCTGAAGATCCTCTGATGGCAGCGCTGGCTGAGCTGCTTCTTCTGCTCCTTCAGACACTCGATCATCTGGGGGGGAGAAGAGAAGGTGGAGGAAGAAAAGGACGAAGAGGAGGAGGTGGATCGGGGGTAAAGGAGTAGGAAGAGGAGGAGGAGTTTAACACCACCAACATCGGCAGGAGGCCTCGTCTCTCCAGATGTTTCTCCTCACCTGGGCGTTGCCGAAGGCCACGTTGGGGCACAGCCGGCTGATGTCGGACTTACAGGGATCGTAGAGCTCCGGCTCCAACCGGATGTCCTCCGACTGGGGCATAATTTACTAAATGAACATCATGCTGTGTTGTGTGTGTGTGTGTGTGTGTGTGCGTGTGTGTGTGCGTGGTACCATCTCCAGCTCCTCCACCCGCAGCTGTTTACGGCACTTCAGTGAGACGCGCTGCTCTCTGACCTCCTGCAGCGTGTCGTTCTTCACCGTGGTGCTGAGGCAGATGACCACGTCCACCCTGCGGGATCAATAACCACATCCGACGATGAGATGTGACACAACCGCCGCGTCCCGAGGAGCTCCTCGCGCTGACTTTACGCTTGCTGTCAATCAAACTCACTTTTTCTTGATGTTTGGGCACAGACGGAGAACGTCCTCCTTGCAGGCCATCTTGAACTTGTAGGAGAAGCGGAAGTCCTTCATCTGGACCTGAAAGTTTATTGTCACAACATTCTCCATTTCTCTCTCTCGTCCTGAATGATTCTAACTGTTAGATTGAAGGAAACGCGCGGCGACAATGACTCCCGTTACATGTGAGACCACAACGAGCAATTGAGAGCAGCACAAGTAGCTGAAAGGTGAAGGACGTTGCCACGGTAACCGACCAGCTGGAAGTGCGTGACGCCGACCGAACACTTGTCGTTCATCTCCTTCTGGTGTTTGTTCTGAACCAAACACTCCATCAGGTCCCCGGTATCGATCTGGATGTCTGCTACGTCCTACACACACACACACACACACGCACACACACACACACACACACACACACACACACACACGCACACACGCAGATAAAGCAATAATTAAAACACAGTCTGGATCAAGTTACATGTGTGTTGAGTTGAGCTGCAGGCCGAGCCCCTCTCTGGCGGGGAGGCAGGTGTAGGTGTGTCTGCCAGGCTGGAGGCGGAGGTTTGAATGCACCGGGTGGAGATGATCTGGAGATCAGGGTGGGGACGGTGGAGAGCGAGCAGTGTGAGAAAGCGACATTGAAGCGCTCGGAAAGAGGAGACTGCAGGAATAAAGCTTGCAGAGACTGAAGAAGGAGCCGGTGAGCTTTTGAGTGGTCGACTAGTTATGGCATCAAATGCAAGATCAAATGTTATATATTTAATGAAATGTGTGTTTTAAAAAGTATTCGAGCGAAAAGTAATTGGATAAAAATTGATTTGTGTGTATTCACCGGAGTTAAACGCTGCTAAAGTTTCTAAAGGTTAAAATCAGCATTAAATAGTGTTTAAAAATGTATTTAATTTGGTTTTGAGATACTTTAAATTTGGGTTTTCTTTCCACTTATTTTGAGGTTCATTTCCAGTAGATTGTGATGTTGGGTATGTGAACTGGTTTCTTGGGTTATATTTCTTTGACCTTCCATTCGTGTTTGTATTTCAAGGTTTTTTCACCTGGTTTGACCTGGACCATTTTAAAAATAAAAAAGCAAGAAAGCAAAGAAGTCCGAATCTTGGTCATTGAGTGGAATCCAGTCTACACTTCTTAGCAAGTTGCCCTTCCAAGTGGGGAGCTGCAGTTTGAACCTCACAAAAGTGAGACAATATGAAATCACATTGAGACGTTTAGAATGATGCAACATCTGCTTCTCTCATTGGCTGTTTGAACCAGTGACACAATCACATCTCCCCTGCAGATTTACATCATTTAAACCTTTACCTAAAAAGCATAAATACCACAGATCGTTTCCCTGTATTTCGTATTGTAGACTCCGCATGTAGTTATTCACGTCACTACTCACATGGCAGTGGGCCTGAGTGACGGCTTCACAGGCTCGGATGAGCAGAGCGTCGATCTGGATATCCTGCAGAGCGCAGAGGACAGGAGGTTCAGCGGGAAGCTCGACAGGTGAGACAAAGACAGTCGTCTGTAACATCAGTGACCTCTGACTCCAGCTCGGTCAGGTTGCCCACGACCTCCCTGCAGGCGGAGACCAGGTCCTCCAGGTGATCCTGGAGACACTCGAGCTCCTGAACACACAGGGAACCGTCAGTGAAGTCCACACCACTCATAGTTAAATGGTTTAAAATAACTTTCCTTTTAAGCCTCATTAAATAAAGTTTTACTTTCTTTTTAACAGAGTTTCCTTCTTATTTTGTGAGCGGGTTAAAGTGAGGACAACGCCTGTCAATCAGCGTGTAGCTCCGCCCTAAAGCATCACCTGCTTTATGGTCTGTTATATTTACAAATGAACATCATGTTGTATTGAAGACGTGAAACTAGAGACTGAGACCATAAACTCATGTTTACAATGTTTACAGAGGGAATAAATCAGAGAGAAGTAGAGTCATTTCCTCATAGACGTCTATGGGAGCAGAGGAGTCGCCCCCTGCTGGTCACTACAGAGAAGTAGAGTCATTTCCTCATAGACGTCTATGGGAGCAGAGGAGTCGCCCCCTGCTGGTCACTACAGAGAAGTAGAGTCATTTCCTCATAGACGTCTATGGGAGCAGAGGAGTCGCCCCCTGCTGGTCACTACAGAGAAGTAGTCATTTCCTCATAGACGTCTATGGGAGCAGAGGAGTCGCCCCTGCTGGTCACTACAGAGAAGTAGAGTCATTTCCTCATAGACGTCTATGGGAGCAGAGGAGTCGCCCCTGCTGGTCACTACAGAGAAGTAGAGTAATTTCCTCATAGACGTCTATGGGAGCAGAGGAGTCGCCCCCTGCTGGTCACTACAGAGAAGTAGAGTCATTTCCTCATAGACGTCTATGGGAGCAGAGGAGTCGCCCCCTGCTGGTCACTACAGAGAAGTAGAGTCATTTCCTCATAGACGTCTATGGGAGCAGAGGAGTCGCCCCCTGCTGGTCACTACAGAGAAGTAGAGTAATTTCCTCATAGACGTCTATGGGAGCAGAGGAGTCGCCCCCTGCTGGTCACTACAGAGAAGTAGAGTCATTTCCTCATAGACGTCTATGGGAGCAGAGGAGTCGCCCCCTGCTGGTCACTACAGAGAAGTAGAGTAATTTCCTCATAGACGTCTATGGGAGCAGAGGAGTCGCCCCCTGCTGGTCACTACAAGCTTTGACTTCCTGGTTGCATCAAATACCAGGAGCATCATGGAGCATCATGCAGCATCATGCAGCATCATGCAGCATCCGTCTCACCTGTCCAGCGTCCGTCTTCTCGCTGCACCACTTCCCGAGGTCGGTCATGCAGAGTTTCTGCAGCTTTGGGTCCAACTTCACATCCAGCGCCCTCTGGTGGAGAATCCTCTGAACCTCCACCTTACAGTCCCGAGATAACTGCACACGCACACACGCACACACACACACACACACACACAACATGAATCTTCACCAATAAACATCAGTGATGAACTCATTTGAGCTGATGACATCACTCCACTCGTAGTGTTCAGTTATCATCTTACATATAAACAGTGAGCTGCTTTATTGATTCTGTTCAACCGACAACGACATCATCGTGACCATTATTTATTTTAAATCAGTATTTGTGTGTGTAAATTCATTTGGAGAGCTAATGTAGCTCTTCACTCCGTGAGCAGCTTCTACACAACCTTTTAATAAAAAACACCACCTCTAGCCCCTCGGTGGGGGTCACCTGTCCGATGTGGGACCGGAGAGAGGCCCCGCCCCCCCCGTAGAGCTGCTGAGTGAGTGTGTGTGCTGGTACCCGGCGGCCCTGCTCCTCGCTGCGGTAGGCGTGGCGGTACAGGCAGGAGAAGACGGCGCCCGGCGGCATCAGCTCGCTGGTCTCGTTCCAGCCGTGCGTGTGGCAGAGGCGGGCGGCGTCGCCCTGACACTTCCTGTACAGGACGGGGTCCAGTCTGAGGGAGCAAAGCCTTTATTGAACCGTCTGCTTCTCTACGGATCTCAAAGGGACAAATCACATTCACATTTAGTGAGTAAGTAGGTATTAAATATATTTCAGTCAAATTATTCATCTTAAATTAATAAGTGTACTTTGACTTTTTGTGTCCTGTGGAATATTATCTATGTTAATATATAATATAGTATATTTATAATATATGAGGAGGTATAATAAATACATATTTAAATATAATAAACGTATAATATAGGGCTGTCACAATATCACATTTTTGTTGTAAGATTATTGCAATTTTTTATTTTTTGACCATTTTATGCCACTGATACTAATAATAATGACATAGTAGTAAAAGTACGCTATTTCAAAGAACAAAGAACGTTTTATTTATCAGAATAGTTAGACATTAGAATCGGAATGTGAAAAAATATATCCTATATAAATAAAACCAAAAAATAAAAGTGCAAGGGACACGGAGCGGGCGAAGCATCGGGTTCGGTGCGACGCGGTCGGGTTTAACGCGGGGCCTCGACCGCCGGCAGGGCGACGGAGCGGCCCGGTGCCGCTAAGAAGCCGCGGGACGGCGGTCCGGGGACGGCGGTCCGGGGACGGCGGTCCGGGGACGGCGGTCCGGAGACGGCGGTCCGAGACGGCGGTCCTCGCGCCCAAAGAGGAGAACGAGCGGCCCGGAGGAAGCGACCGTAGTTCAGGTTAAAGACGGGCGGACGGTTGTTGTTTTGGGTGAGACGTTAGCGTAGTTAGCTTAGTTAGCTTAGTTGGGCTCACTGCTTCTCTTCACCTGTGGGTGTCGCTCTGTGTGCGCGCTGCATAAGCCCCGCCCCCTTTCCACAGGGAGGGACAGAGGATCAACTTAAGTGTTGGTGACGTTCATTTAGATGTAAAGTGAATATCGCAGCACTAAAAGTTATTGCACGTGACTTCAGAGAGAGTGCGAGAAGTCATTTTATCACATATTGCGACAGGCCGAGTATAATATATTATATATATATATTATTATATTATATGTATCATAGATACAATAGTACAATAGTTACATGTATGATATAATAATAATATTACAATTGAGATGTTTGTGGGTTCAGACTCACTTCCAGTCTCTGGAAATGAAATACTGCAGCTCCAACAGCCGGTGTTCACAGTCCTCCACCATCTTCTCCGTGTACAGGTGCTCCATCAGGCACGACAGGATCCTACGCACACGCACGCACACACACACACACACACACGCACACGCACACGCACAATGAACGAGTGTCTTTTAGGCCCGGGGGTGCTGCCTGTGATTAAATTCAATTAAATACTATGATTAAATATGTTTTTATAATAATTTCCGTACATCTGTGTGTGTGTGTGTGTGTGTGTGTGTGTGTGTGTGTGTGTGTGTGTGTGCGCGCGGCTCACATGGGGTCTCCGTTGTGGATGTGCTTGCAGGCGGTCTGGATGACGGACTCGCAGGCCTCGTTGAGGGCCCGGTCGATCCGGTAGTCGGCTCCGGGGTCGACGGATTGGATCAAAGTCTGAAGCTGCAGAACATCAAGAGGAACATGAAACGTTCTATTGGAGACGAGACCGCGTGACTGCGATACGTTTTAGTCAACGACAAGTAGGTTCATCCATTGAACTATTCAGAGCCTTCGAGGCTCCTTTGACGCGACGGCGACTCACGGCGCTCTGGCAGACGCTGTCCACGGCGGCGCTGCGGTCGCCGCGTCCGATCCTCATCAGGCAGTGCAGCGTGCGGCCCTTGCGGTGGAGGCCCGAGCAGTGGCCCTCGATCTCCGCGCGGCAGTGCAGCACGATCTCCGGACTCAGGGAGAAGTCCTCCATCAGCATCCGCCTGTAGTCCAGCATCTCGCCCTGACACTCGCCGCTGACCGGGCGACCTGGGGGCGACAGAGGAACCCGACAAGCGTCAATCTACGTTTTAATGATGCCTGGGCTTTTATTGTGAAGGACAAACACGGAAGTGGACAGACGGTCCAAGTTGTGAATCAGATGATAAAGATGTTGAAGTTCTTATTTCATTATTATCATAAACTAAAGGCGTCACATCCCACGACTTCCGCCAAAGTAATGAAAAGCAAGACGATAGAAGCCCCAATAAGAGAAAGACAGTCGATTTTTAAGGGGGTTCTAAGTCCCGCCCCCCAGACTCACCGCGGTGCACGGCGGCCTCCAGGCACAGCAGCAGGTAGGACAGCCGGGCCTCGCGGGCGCGCGGCAGGTTGGTGTCCAGGCTGCAGCGCTGCTTCCTCAGGTCCGTCTTGCAGGCTTTGGCCAGCGAGTAACTGACTCTGTAGTCCTGGGAGATGAGCTTCTGACGGGTGGTCAGAGCGTCGCGGCACTGATGGAGGGGGTGGAGAGGGGGGGGTGGGGGCGGGGTTAGGAGACAGAAAACGAAGCTCGCCCACAGGACACCTACCAGAACACGTACCTTCTCTGACATGGCCTCCTCGAACTTGTGATTGAACAAACACTTGTAGACTTTTCCTTCTCCGGCCTGAGTCTGTGGAGGAGGAAACACGTCACATGTCACAGCACGTCGATGTTCGTCACTGGAACATACCTATGAAGATGCTCACATGGAACATCGTGAAGACCTGTCAATCAGCGTGTAGCCCCGCCCTAAAACGTCCTCTGCTTTATGGTCTGTTTGACTCTAAATGGACCATCAGTCACTAAATGAACATCATGTTGTATTGAAGAAGAGTTTAAACTAGAGACTGAGACCATGAACTCCTGTTTACTGAGGGAATAAATCCAGAGAGAAGTAGTCATTTCCTCATAGACGTCTATGGGAGCAGAGGAGTCGCCCCCTGCTGGTCACTACAGAGAAGTAGAGTCATTTCCTCATAGACGTCTATGGGAGCAGAGGAGTCGCCCTGCTGGTCACTACAGAGAAGTAGAGTCATTTCCTCATAGACGTCTATGGGAGCAGAGGAGTCGCCCCTGCGGGTCACTACAGAGAAGTAGAGTCATTTCCTCATAGACGTCTATGGGAGCAGAGGAGTCGCCCCCTGCTGGTCACTACAGAGAAGTAGAGTCATTTCCTCATAGACGTCTATGGGAGCAGAGGAGTCGCCCCCTGCTGGTCACTACAGAGAAGTAGAGTCATTTCCTCATAGACGTCTATGGGAGCAGAGGAGTCGCCCCCTGCTGGTCACTACAGAGAAGTAGAGTCATTTCCTCATAGACGTCTATGGGAGCAGAGGAGTCGCCCCCTGCTGGTCACTACAGAGAAGTAGAGTCATTTCCTCATAGACGTCTATGGGAGCAGAGGAGTCGCCCCCTGCTGGTCACTGCACAGAATGCAGCTTTTTCACATTTTACTCTGAGTGATAATATGTCGCCACTCAGAAATGACTTTGCTGCAATCCTCAATATGTGTTTCCGTTCTAAACATTTTTCAGAATAAGGGTTATTGCAGTAGTAAGTAAGTGTTGAACATACACATAATCTGTCTTCAGTGTGGTTCCATAATAATCAACAATTAACATTATGAGAGACAATAAAACAAAAAAAAGTACTGCGACAGGAAAGAAATATGAGAAAAAAGCCATCAGAAAGTCTCCCTCACGTTCTGGCAGAACCTCTCGCGGTCGTCTCTGCAGGAGAAGTAGAGATGTCGGTCGAGGTGAAAGTCGTCTGACGACAGCTCGGCCACCCGCAGGATGGCCCTCTGACACTCCTCCCTGATTGGACGAGAGCGATCCTGCTGCTCCGCCTCCTCACCAGCGCCTTCTCCAGACAGGAGATGACCTCCCCCTGCGAGTGGACGTCCTGGCGACAGCGCGAGGAAGAAGGAAACATGTGATGAAGGAAGATTTAATCAAGTTCAGGGGACAGAAGGTAGAGGAGATGAAGTCGTGCACTAGAAGGACTTTGTTTAATCAAGATGACAAAGAGACATTTAAGACCTTCACACTGCAGCCGGCTTTATTTTCCTTGTGCATTAATCTTTGTTTTTGTGGTTAATATTTTTAGAATATTACGCAGTTAGAAGCCTCTTTGTGTATTCCTTAAAAACAAGGTGAATTTGTTCAACCAATCACGTTGTGCGGAGAGGACACAATAAAAAACTCACGCAACAACCCAAAGGCCTTCCATCACACCTTTCACAATAAAAGCCCTGGACATAAGCACTGCTTTGCTGTTAACCAACTCAAACCCGAAAATGAAGCCACTTGATGGAAGACGAATATTTTGCGAGATAAAAACCTGTTGTGAATAGTTAAATTGAGTAAATATTTTTTTTTTTTGTCAATAAATACAAATCGCATTAAACTAAAAACATGAAGATCGTTTACTGTAAATGGGGAGAACTATCAGGGTTTAAAAATTATAATTACACATGAAAAAAAAAGCTAAGCTAAGCTACGTGGTTAAAAACTGTCCAGTTGCTAGTTTCAAGGTTAAAACGGATCTTTCATGCACAGAACCAAAGTCCGCTTTGATTCTCACACACACACACAGACACACACACACACTCTCACACACGCAGCGACGCACACACACTCGCCTTGTGTCCCACGTTGACGCTGCCGCAGCGCAGCCTGTTGATGTCGTCTCTGCACTTGTCCATGAAGCCACAGATGAGCCGGTAGTCGCTGAAGACGATGCTGGTCATCTTGGTGACGTACTGGTTGCACTGGTAATCGCTGACGTTGGCGCGGTGGTCCACCAGGCAGGACACCAGGTAGCCCCGCCCCCGCTCCTCCTCGTTGCACTCCTTTATCTGGAGGAAGTAAGAGGTGGGAACATTCACCTGTGTGCATCTGGGCATGAAAGTAGGTTTTATCAAGACTGTGAATGGATGACTCGGACATCGAAGCCGACCTCAGCGATGGTGCTCTTGCAGACCTCCGTGGCCACCGACTCAAACTTTGGATCCGTGGTCAGGTTGAGTTTATAGTTCCACAGCAGCTGAGGGAGGAAGCAAAAACATCACAGTTTCATCCGTCTATGGGAACAGAGGCATCGCCCCCTGCTGGTCGGTAGGGAGAATGCACATACAAAACCAGATGAAGGCTAAAGCGAACCAGCTGTGCACCTCGTGATCCTCTCAAGCTGTGTTCCTGTTAATGACGCGTCAACTCTAGCATCGCTACGGCGACGCGACTACTACTCAAATACACAATTTATAACATTTAGTCTTTAGGAAAAAAACACACTTTTAGTGAGGATTAATTGCGATGAATGAATTTCATAATTTGCAATTCATTGTTATTCATTTTTAATATATTGACAACCCAAATAATAATGCATCATAATGCAATTGTTGATCACATCTGATTGTAGTGCATGAAAGAAATTATATAAAGTAGCGTTAGCTACAAATACTAAAGCCAAAGTACAAGTACCTCAAAGTAGTTCTTCAGTGAAATACTACTTGTTATATTCCACCATTGCAATCAGCCTTTGAACCATATGAAGAATAAAATACTTACGTGGTTACAGTCAGGAGCGATCTCAGATTCCTGCAGGAAGACGAGAGTGAGGTCAAAGGTCACAAGCATGTAAATGGGAAAAGAAAACGCTGACTTAAGCAGATTATGTAATTTCTCGTTATCACGCGTCACCTTTTATTAAATCGTATATAAATAAAATCCTCTCCTGAGATCTGCACTTTGAAAAAGACACTAAACACACCAAAGCCGCTCTGTAATCATCGTTCAATACAAAGGCTCCTCATCTGATCCCAGGTCTGATCCCAGGTCTGATCCCAGGTCTGATGCCAGGTCTGATCTCAGGTCTGACCTCAGCTCTGATCCCAGGTCTGATCCCAGGTTTGATTCCAGGTCTGATCCCAGGTTTGATCCCAGGTCTGATCCCAGGTCTAATTCCAGGTCTGATTCCAGGTCTGATCCCAGGTCTGATCCCAGGTCTGACCTCAGCTCTGATCCCAGGTCTGATCCCAGGTCTGACCTCAGCTCTGATCCCAGGTCTGATCCCAGGTCTGATCTCAGGTCTGACCTCAGCTCTGATCCCAGGTCTGATTCCAGGTCTGATTCCAGGTCTGATCCCAGGTCTGATCCCAGGTCTGATCCCAGGTCTGACCCCAGCTCTGATCCCAGGTCTGATCCCAGGTCTGATCCCAGGTCTGATCCCAGGTCTGACCTCAGGTCTGATCCCAGGTCTGATCCCAGGTCTGATTCCAGGTCTGATCCCAGGTCTGATCCCAGGTCTGATCCCAGGTCTGATTCCAGGTCTGATTCCAGGTCTGATCCCAGGTCTGATCCCAGGTCTGATCCCAGGTCTGACCTCAGCTCTGATCCCAGGTCTGATCCCAGGTCTGATCCCAGGTCTGATCCCAGGTCTGACCTCAGCTCTGATCCCAGGTCTGATCCCAGGTCTGATCCCAGGTCTGATTCCAGGTCTGATCCCAGGTCTGACCTCAGCTCTGATCCCAGGTCTGATCCCAGGTCTGATTCCAGGTCTGATCCCAGGTCTGACCTCAGCTCTGATCCCAGGTGTGATTCCAGGTCTGATCCCAGGTCTGACCTCAGCTCTGATCCCAGGTCTGACCTCGGGGAAAGTGACTTCCTGTCAGTTTGTTTACAAGCCTTCAGGCCACAAACCACCACGAATAAATAACTGAAGAGTAAGCAAACGCTGCTGTGCTGCCAGTTCGCTGTGTTTGTGTGTCTGTGTGTGTCAGTTTGTGTGTGCGTGTCTTTTCCCACAGACGAGGCAGATTTATAAGAGCCATTTACCTCTTCGGGAGGCCACAGCTGTTCATGGAGTTGAAGCGATGTAATTATCTCAGTAAAGAGGGCATCGCTCAAAGGGGTGTGTGTGTGTGTGTGTGTGTGTGTGCGTGTGCGTGTGCGTGCGTGTGTGCATGTGTGACATCAGCACGGGGATGGTTCTTCACAGACATCCGCTCAGTGCGTTGCCGTCGGCAACACTTAAAACTCTGCGTTTTTAAGCAGCGAATGAAGATCGGATGGAAACGAAATTTAAATTCAAAAGGAAATCAGACGTAGATTCACGTGGATTATTATAGTTAAATACTTCAATGGGACAAATTCAGAGTCTAAAGGTCAACATTAAAGGAATAAAATCGTTTACGCCTCCTGTCTGAGGGAGCAATTTGAAATTCTATAAACTGAACAACACAGAGACACTGTATAGTTATATATTATACTGATTTATTTTTATCCTGCAAGTGCAGACTTTGACTTTTACAGAGAATTTGATTAAATAGTTTACTGAAAAAATGAACTGTATTTTCAAGGGCCATATTTATATCTTGAATAATTGTTAATGGCAGGTTTTTTTATGCGTAAACTAACATCTAAACCTATAAGATAAATTATTATAATTATAAAGAATAAATAAATAAACTAGTCGGTAACTCAGTATTGGTCTTTGTATTTAAATACCATAAATTCAGATAAACATGCAGTAAAAGTACATGAAATACATCTAACAAACTGTATATATGTGTGAATGTACGTGAATTGTGTGTTTTGTATTTCTGCATCATAAACACGAGAGGAGCGTGATTTGAATCCACCTGCGCGCGCGCCGCTCGGACACTGACGCAGGTGCAGATGCGAACATCTGCATCGGTGTCCCGCCGCGTGGATGCGAACCACCGGGGCGACACACCCAGGAGATGCCCGTCACCTCACGGCGGGGGGGGGGCGCTTACCTCTCTGCGGTCCTGCAGGCACTCCAGCACGGCCAGGTTGTTGGTCCAGGTGTGCTTGGGACAGAAGCGGGACATGTCCTCCCTGCAGGCCGCCTCCTCCGACAGCTTCCAGCCGCTCGCCCTTCGAGGCTGAGAGGCCCCGACGACCGCAGCGGCGGCGGCGGCGGCGGCGGGAGCAGGTGCATCCTTCCCCGGGGGGGTCCGCGGCTCTGAGGCCGGGCGGATCGGGAAGCTCCGGCGGGACTCCGGCGGCTTTCGAGCCGAGGACGGAGGCGAAACCGCAGAGACACACGCACGTCAACAGCAGCGGAGCGAGCGGCGGGGGCCGGGAGTGTCTGCACGCCGCCATCTTCGCACCACAGGCAAGCTGATGCTGATGCTGCTCCACTTCCGGTCGGAGCTTTCGCGATAAAAGCGGAAGACCGGAAGAAACACACGACTTCCGGTTGTTGATGTTTACACTATTTGGACGCTGATTTAAAACATCTTAGCATGTCTCTTATTTTTTAATAAAAAACCCTCACAACTGTAATTGATCAATTATTTCCACCAAAAAATAAAAGTCCTGCATTGCAAATGTATTTTTACAATCTAAAGACAAACAATACAGATACATTACAAGCGACTTACATTACATTTTAACCCATCGCGTGTACATATTTGCCCGGGGAGCAATTAGTGGTTAGGTGTCTTGCTCAGGGACACTTCGACAAGGGACATGGAGCAGCCGGGCTCGAACCAGCGCACCCGCTCCTCCCTGCGCCACGTTGACCCCGTCGACCCCGTCGACCCGTCGATACAATATTCCTATAATGGAATATTTTTCTTTTCTTTAATTTTGCGTTGATACTACAAATTCAAAATGTGGTTTATCATAAAAGCTCACACGTGCGTGTGTGTATGTGAGTCTGTGCACGTGTGTGTGTATTTGAGTGTGTGTGCATGCGCGTGTGTGTGTGTGTGTGTGTGTCCTGTTTGAGCAGCTGGGTAAAAAAGGGAACCAGTCAGCAATAAATCCTCCCAGTTTAGAGCTGCCAGCTGCTGGGAGGATTTTTCTCTCCACCAGCAGCCCGACGTCCGTCCGCTCTCAGTTATTTTATTTTGAAGCTGTTGCATGTTTCATTTAACTCACAAATGTGTTTGGCGACGTGGTGCGGAAACGCTCCACGTCTCAACAGGCGGAGGCCTCGTCTCTTTATTCCCACTGAATGAATCTCTGCTGGTTCCCATTAACGTCTGTTCCAGACTCTGACCGCTCTTTGGTTTCACTCTGCAGATCCGCTTTTATTACGTCTCGGTGCAACGATGAATTGTGTTCAATCTGTTCTGGCTGAATTATTAGAGGATCCGTCTATTCAAAAAAGAGTTGCTTTGTTGTGCTGTTGGTTTCTATTGAAGACAAATATCTCTAATCAAAAAACAAAGACATCTCAGTGATTTCCTAAAACGTTTCTGTAGCTTTTAACCGAACAAACAGGAGGAACGAGAGCGTTTGTTGGAGGACTATTTTAAGCGGCGGATGAATCCGTGTTTGCTGCCTCAGTGAGTGTTTGCAGCAGGAGGACGTGTCTGTGACACACACACACACACACACACACACACACACACACACACACACACACAGTCTATTAAGGACAGCTTGAGATCAAAAGAACCCTAAAAGGATGAACTTCATCGTCCCTCAGAGTCAGAAGATGCTTGTTTGTTCCCGGCTCAGCTGCTGCCGTCGACCCCTCGGCCCGGAGTTCAACCGACAACTGCTGCTGCCCCCCACACACACACACACGCATATATATAAGAGCGCTGTGGTATTTCCATTCTTCTCTCAGGAGTCAGGATGGCGGAGTAAGTAAGAGGAGACTCGGTGTGAAATCTCACCGAATAAACTTCTTCATTCTCATTTTTCCTTTTTTTCCTTCGTGTTTCTCTGCAGGAAAAAGATGTCGTCGGGCCGCAGGAGTCAGCTCAAGGTAGAGAGCACACACACAAACGTTCAGCGCGGACGAACACAACCTCCCGATCTTCTCACATTGTTTGATGTCATTCGTTTGTCGGGCCGAGGTGATTTCAGCTTTAAGATGAACAACAAGTAGCTGCAGTATGAAGTAGGACTGTGAGACACAAACACATCATTTATACTTCGGCTCATTTCATCGCTCCATAAAAGCTTTGAACATTTCTTAAACAATAAGAATCGATTCTACTGAACGACGGTCAATTATTATGTTGAAATATAGAAACCATCTTCTAGTCTTTTATGTTTGGGGTCAACGAACGTTTCCTCCTCCTCTCCTCTTCCTCCTTCTCCTATTACTCCTCTTCTTCCTCCTCCTCCTCCTCCTCCTCCTCCTCCTCCTAGACCTTGCTGCTGCAGATTGGTGTGTCAATGCTGGAGGAGGAGGCGCAGGAGTCGCAGCAGCAGAAGAAGAAGCACATGGAGGAGAACTGCCCCAGCCTCTTCCTCCCAGGATGCATGCAGGAGCTCCAGGTGGGAATGAACAGACTCCTCCGTCACCCGACGGAGGCCGGAGACAAACAGTATTTGTTTACCGTCGCAAGAGTTAGACGTTTAACTCCAACGAGTTAATTAAACGGCTTTAAAAAATCACGGAGAGGATTTGCACCTGATTGAATTGGTTTCTCTCCACTAAGCAATGATGTTACATTTTATTGGTTTGGGTTCATTTAGTTTTGTAGCGTTGAATCGATATGAATGGTTTAATCATTTTCAACTAGATTTAGTTAAGTTAGCTGAACTTAATTTAATAGAGTTCACATTAAATACATTTAACCTATTGATTCGCATTAACTCAACTCAATACATTTGAGTTGGCCGAATAACTTCTTAGTGCTAAAAGAAAGTCACACCATCAAATGGAAATCCTTTCCATGATTTTATTACATTAAGTCAAAGAATAAATATTAAGTGCAAAAAGTGACAATAACCCAAATAAAGAAACCTTGTATTGTGTTTATCTGCTCCTCCTTCTGACGTCTTCGTCTGACACTTTAAGGAGAGTTAGTCAAATGACGGAAATGTTTATGGACATTTACCCAATTAAGTTAGATTTCTCTCTTTCTTCATTGATCAGGATTTGTGCCGTAAGCTTCACAAGCAGATCGACCTGGTGGACGAGGAGCGATACGACGTGGAGGCCAAGGTGACCAAGAGCAACAAGGAGGTGCGTAGATTTCTACATGAAACGTCAGCACTACGTCAAGAGGAGCATTTATTGACACAGAATCGATGCTCCATCAGATCGAGGACCTGAAGATGAAGGTGCAGGACCTGAAGGGGAAGTTTAAGAAGCCGGTCCTGAAGCGGGTTCGGATGTCGGCGGACGCCATGCTGGCCGCCCTGCTGGGCTCCAAACACAAAGTGTCCATGGACCTGAGGGCCAACCTGAAGCAGGTCAAGAAGGAGGTGAAAGAGGAGGTGGGTGCTTTCAGCTTTCACGTTAAAATGACCACATTAGCATTGGATTAGATTTGGGATCCCTGAACTCAAACGTTGGAAAGCAAAAACAACTTTATTGGTGATTCAATTCTTTCTGTTGCTTGTGTTTCTTTGCAGGAGAAGCCGGCAGGCGACTGGAGGAAGAGCATCGAAGACAAGGCCGGGATGGGCGGCAGGAAGAAGATGTTTGAGACCGAGGCGTAAACAGCAGCGTGTTCTTCTTCTGTTAAACAATTTTATCCACTTCTGTGTGTTTGTGTGTGTGTGTGTGTGTGCTGCTGGCAATGCGTTGAGTTGATTAAATTAATAAATCTTGTGGTGCTTTGGTTGGTCTCACAGCATTAATTTGATGAATTCTACAGTTCTACGCTGGTAAATTAAGGTTACAATAAATCAAGAGAAGTTTTTTTCTCATAGACCTCCAGTGTGTTAAAGCTGCATTCTCTCTAGTGACCAGCAGGGGGCTCTCTGGTATTTTTTTTTATTATTACAAATACAATGATAATAATACTCATATAATAACTATATGATAATATTTTTTACGTTGAAAAATGATTATGTATTCCTAATAACGGGAAGGCTCCATGCAGTTACCGTCTTGTACAGTAGGTGGCAGCACGCGCCTTTGACGTTGGTTTGCAGTCATCCGTTATTTAAAAGAAGAAGTTTCATTTAGCTTTTTCTCGGTCATGTGACAGCAGGAGAAGAGCCTGCGATACGCTGCTGGAAGTAGAGTGAACCAGAAATAAACCGTCAACAACACCGGCAGGCTAGCGATTGCTAACGTTGGGAGACAAACGTCTGTTAGCGTCTCGTTCACGGAACAAGACAAGGCGCCTCAGGTCGCGCCGCGGGCCGCTGATTCCCCCAAACCGACGGACCAAAATGACGGCGGCGGTGTTTTTCGGCTGCACCTTCATCGCCTTCGGGCCGGCCATCGCCCTGTTCCTGTTCACCATCGCACGGGAGCCGCTACGGGTCATTTTCCTCATAGCGGGGTGAGACTTTAATCTGTATTTAAATCAACAATGGTGTGAAAGTTAAAATGCGTCTTCATCACAACTATTACGTTCAGTTAGGCTTTAGAGGAGTTAGCCGGCTAGCAAGTAATACGGCTGCAATAGCTAGCAAGAAGGCTGCATTAGCTAGCAGAAGGCTGCATTAGCTAGCGAGAAGGCTGCATTAGCTAGCGAGAAGGCTGCATTAGCTAACGAGACGGTTGCATTAGCTAGCAAGAAGGCTGCATTGGCTAGCGAGAAGGCTGCATTGGCTAGAGAGAAGGCTGCATTGGCTAGCGAGAAGGCTGCATTGGCTAGCGAGAAGGCTGCATTGGCTAGCGAGAAGGCTGCATTAAGCTAGCGAGAAGGCTGCATTAAGCTAGCGAGAAGGCTGCATTAAGCTAGCGAGAAGGCTGCATTAAACTAGCGAGAAGGCTGCATTAGCTAACGAGACGGCTGCATTAGCTAGCGAGAAGGCTGCATTAGCTAGCGAGACGGTTGCATTAGCTAGCGAGACGGCTGCATTAGCTAGCGAGACGGTTGCATTAGCTAGCGAGAAGGCTGCATTAGCTAGCGAGAAGGCTGCATTAGCTAGCGAGAAGGCTGCATTAAACTAGCTAGACTAAATTGGCTTGCAAGAGGTATACATCAATTAGCAAGAATAATAACGTTACATCAGTTAGCAAGATGTACACATTAGCTAGCATGTAAAAGCTAGCGATAGGGTTACATTGAATTAACATCTGGTCTTATTGTTTGTGTTATTGTTTGTATTCAATCCGCATTTACTAAAATTATAATTCCATAATTATTATTATTTTCTGATCTGATTTCTTTAGAGTTTATGCTGTGACTGTTGTGGTTTAAACCATATTATATTAATGTGGTTGGCTTGGCATATATAGTATCAAATGCAGCATTCTCCATAATAGGTAATATAGATCTATTATATGCTATGTAATTACGTCATCTTATCACACGTTGTTGTGAAAAATGGACAGCGTGGAGGAAGTCTCCGCTACAGTGCATTTATTTACACTCAAATCTTCATCCACGTTCAGTCATTTATGCTTGAAATGACAGATTGGACTGTAATGAGAATAAAGGTGAGGTCCTATCATTCACATCACCCCCTTTTTCTCCATGTGACTCGTTGTGCCCCCCCTCCTCAGAGCGTTTTTCTGGCTGGTGTCCCTGCTGCTGGCCTCTCTGGTTTGGTTCATCTCCGTTCAGATCAGCAACAAGGACAGCGCCGCCCAGCAGAAGGGCCTCCTCATCTTCGGCGTGGTCCTGTCCGTCCTGCTGCAGGAGACCTTCCGCTTCGCCTACTACAAGCTGCTCAAGTGAGTCCCGTTTTTCAACTCTTTCTGTGAGTCTGAGCTTTTCTGCAGAGTCCCCCCCCAGATTCATAGCAGCCACCCAAAGAAAACCTGGTGGGAGGCGGAGACATGAGAATAAAAAGGTGGAGAAGGAAGCTTCTACTGTGTTTTAGTTTACACATTAAAATTGTACGAGACGTAGAAGTCAAACAATCAATTTACCGGTTTTGCTTTCAAAGAAATTTTGGATGAATAAACCAGATGTGTAAAAGGATTTTTGTGGATCATTTTAATTCCTCAACAATAATCTTTTAATTCAAAATACAAGGCAGGACCGTTTTTATTTATCGTCAGCTGGGGGAAGAAACTCCTCCATCAGGATGGTTGTGTCCATTCTACAGACTAACAGATGTTAGTAAACACCAGAGGGCGCTAGCGGCCCACGTCTAAGCGCCCCAGTAGAGGTTCTACTGATCAGTACCTGTGGACACTGTGTTGCTGTATTGGTGCGTCCTTAAAGGAGCCTTTACTATAGATGTACTCTTATACCTACTATGGACCTATTTAAAGAAAAAAAGAAATGATGTTAAAAATTGCAGTACACATAAACTCACTTTTTATAACGTACTAAACTTGACAAGATATTTAAAGACTAAGAATGATCTTAGAACTAACCGGTAGATAGATTAATAATGAAAATATCATTCTAGTCCACCTCCAAGGTTGAAATACAGTTTTGTACATTTAGGTTTCATTTACTGAAGCGTAATACATTTTTTTCCCCCGCGAATATTCAGAAAAAATTAAATAATTGATCACCATGATAACAAGTCGCCACGTTGATGTGTTCTTTGTTTCCTGCAGGAAAGCCAATGAAGGCCTTCTCACCCTCAGCCAGGAGGAAACCATGCCCATCTCCATCCGCCAGCTCGCCTACGGTACCGCCCAAGTCATGCGTAGTCTACTCCGCTGCCAGTGCTGCTGGTGGTAGAAGTACTAGTAGTACTTCTGCTTTTGAAGAGTAACTTTACAATGACGCGTGTTTATCAGAATAAAGTTAAGCGTTTGTCTCCTCAGTGTCGGGCCTCGGCTTCGGCTTCATGAGCGGAGCGTTCTCGGTGGTGAACATCCTGGCGGACTCGGTGGGGCCGGGAACCATCGGGATCCACGGAGACTCTCAGCACTACTTCCTGTCCTCAGGTATTGACGTGGCCCCACGTTCAAACTAATCTAGTATTTCCCCAAACTAAAGCACTTCCTTCTTTCCTCCCTGGTCTGCAGCCTTCATGACGATGGCCATCATCCTGCTCCACATGTTCTGGGGCGTCATCTTCTTTGACGGCTGTGAGAGGCAGCGCTGGTGGGCCGTGGCTGCTGTAGTGGTCAGCCACCTTGTCGTCTCCTGTCTGGTGAGTGCTGCAATCTGTGTAGTGACCAGCAGGGGGCGACTCCTCTGCTCCCATAGACGTCTATGAGGAAATGACTCTACTTCTCTGTAGTGACCAGCAGGGGGCGACTCCTCTGCTCCCATAGACGTCTATGAGGAAATGACTCTACTTCTCTGTAGTGACCAGCAGGGGGCGACTCCTCTGCTCCCATAGACGTCTATGAGGAAATGACTCTACTTCTCTGTAGTGACCAGCAGGGGCGACTCCTCTGCTCCCATAGACGTCTATGAGGAAATGACTCTACTTCTCTGTAGTGACCAGCAGGGGCGACTCCTCTGCTCCCATAGACGTCTATGAGAAATGACTCTACTTCTCTGTAGTGACCAGCAGGGGCGACTCCTCTGCTCCCATAGACGTCTATGAGGAAATGACTCTACTTCTCTGTAGTGACCAGCAGGGCGACTCCTCTGCTCCCATAGACGCTCTATGAGGAAATGACTCTACTTCTCTGCAGTGACCAGCAGGGGCGACTCCTCTGCTCCCATAGACGTCTATGAGGAAATGACTCTACTTCTCTGTAGTGACCAGCAGGGGGCGACTCCTCTGCTCCCATAGACGTCTATGAGGAAATGACTCTACTTCTCTCTTGATTTATTCCCTCAGTAAACATTGTAAACATGAGTTTATGGTCTCAGTCTCTAGTTTCAAGTCTTCAACACAGCGTGATGTTCATTTAGTGAAGTAAAGTTCATGTAGAGTCAAACAGACCATAAGGCAGAGGATGCTTTAGGCCGGGGCTACACGCTGATTGACAGGTCTGCATCTCTCCCCCCCATCTTCTAGCCAAGATCATTTAGCCATTTCTTACTCCTCCTCACTTTCCATTTAGAATATTTGAGATTTTCAGTGTGACGTGAACCTTTTGATGTAGCCACAGGGCTCCACTAAACACCGCATTTGTTCCTCAGACCTTCCAGAACCCGCAGTACGTGGGCAGCCTGGTGCCCACTTACGTCATCCTGCTGGCGATGGCCGCCTGGGCCTTCCACACCGCCGGCGGCTCCCTGAGGAACCTCAAGCTCTGCCTCACCTGCAAGGACACAGACTTCCTGCTCGCCAACCACCGGCCCAGATAACGCCGCGCGGGACTCGCTCTCCTGCACGCACGCACGCACGCGCGCACACACACACACACACACACACACGCACGCCACACGCTTCATTTCCCATTCATCTGCTGTTTGAAGTCAACGTGTTCAATCTTAAAGCGGCTGGAAATTCCTGGAAGTAAAACAACAAAAGAAAAGATGATTTTTGTTTCATGTCAGTAGCTCAGTTTCTTTTTCCTTCTTTCTTTTCCTGTGATGAGCTGAACCTCCATCCATCCATCCATTGTCAAACCGCTTATCCTGCACACAGGGTCGCGGGGGGGCTGGAGTCCATCCCAGCCAACTTCGGGCGATAGACAGGGTACACCCTGGACTGGTCGCCAGCCAATCGCAGGGCTACACAAAGACATACAACCAATCACACTCACATTCACACATCTACGGGCAATTTAAAGTCCCCAATTAACCTGATCCAGAGCATGTCTTTGGACTGTGGGAGGAAGCCGGAGAACCCGGAGAGAACCCACGCAGACACGGGAGAACATGCGTAGACTCATCAGAAAGGCCACTGGGTGAATCGAACCCAGACCTTCTTGCTGTGAGGCAACAGTGCTAACCACCACGCCACCGTGCCGCCCTTGAGCTGAACCTAAAGAACTAAATCTGCTTATGCGGTTGAAGGCGTCCGCTGTTCACCTGATGCTCCAAAACAAAGTCAAATACTGTATTTTTGACATTCTGTACATATTCCTTAAACTGACCTTCTTTTCTAGATTCACATCTTTGAATTATCTATGAACAAAAATCTTTTTGTACATATTTATGATTTTTAAAATCCCTGATGTGTAGATAGTTTTCAACCTTTTTAATCACGATGTCTTCAGTCTGTTTAAATAAGTTTGATTTGAATGAGCTGATGAATCCAGCTGATGTCAATGTGATTTCCTTTAGTTGTTTTTTTATTCGCATGGAAGAGGGAAGTGCTGATTGTCAAATTCCATGTTCAAAGATCACACTTCAAGAGATTGATGTTTTGTTGTTGTTGCTTATTCCTTTCATGTGCCTGGGATCCCAAAACATCTTCAACATAAAAGAGAACTGTTTTAAAACTCAATATTCAGCCGCCTTATTTACATCAAATGTAGTTCTTTGCTTCTTTCAGATCTCTTCCGCTATCGTGTTTCCATTTATGACAGCAATACAACTGAACGAAGTATTA
>BMAF01000005.1:23258333-23280833 GCA_014132575.2 Gasterosteus nipponicus
TTTTGTACTTCGTTCAGTTACGTGTTGCTACATGAGTTTTATGGTCTCAGTCTCTGGTTTCAAGTCTTCAACACAGCGTGATGTTGTTTAGTGAAGTAATGTTCATGTAGAGTCAAACAGACCATAAGGCAGAGGATGCTTTAGGGGCGGGCTACGCTGATTGACAGGTCTGCATCTCTCTTTATCTTCTAGCCAAATCATTTAGCCATTTCTTACTCCTCCTCACTTTCCATTTAGAATATTTGAGATTTTTCAGTGTGACGTGAACCTTTGATGTAGCCACAGGGCTCCACTAAACACCGCATTTGTTCCTCAGACCTTCCAGAACCCGCAGTACGTGGGCAGCCTGGTGCCCACTTACGTCATCCTGCTGGCGATGGCCGCCTGGGCCTTCCACACCGCCGGCGGCTCCCTGAGGAACCTCAAGCTCTGCCTCACCTGCAAGGACACAGACTTCCTGCTCGCCAACCACCGGCCCAGATAACGCCGCGCGGGACTCGCTCTCCTGCACACACACACACACACACACACACACACACACACCCACATCTGCTGTTTGACCGTGTTCAGAAATCTTAAGCACACACGCATGTCGTTCTTTTCCTTCCTTTCATCTGCTGTGATAGAAGTCAACGTGTTCAATCTTAAAGCGGCTGAAATTCCATGGAAGTAAAACAACAAAAAGAAAAGATGATTTTTGTTTCATGTCCCCAGTAGCTCATCCAGAGCATTCTTTTGTGGGAGGAAGCCCTTCTTTCTTTTCCTGTGATGAGCTTCTTGCTGTGAACTCTAAAGAACTAAATCTGCTTATGCGGTTGGAAGCGTCCGCTGTTCACCTGATGCTCAAAACAAAGTCAAATACTGTATTTTTGACATTCTGTACATATTCCTTAAACTGACCTTCTTTTCTAGATTCACATCTTTGAATTATCTATGAACAAAAATCTTTTTGTACATATTTATGATTTTTAAAATCCCTGATGTGTAGATAGTTTTCAACCTTTTTAATCACGATGTCTTCAGTCTGTTTAAATAAGTTTGATTTGAAATGAGCTGATGAATCCAGCTGATGTCATCGTGATTTCCTTTAGTTGTTTTTTTTTTTATTCCGTGCTGGAAGAGGAAGTGCTGATTGTCAAATTCCATGTTCAAAGATCACAATTTCGCAGATTGATGTTTTGTTGTTGTTGTTTATTCCTCTTCATGTGCCTGGGATCCCAAAACATCTTCAACATAAAAGAGAACTGTTTTAAACTCATTCAGCCGTCTTATTTACATCAAACAGAAGTTCTTTGAAAGCTTCTTTCAGATCTCTCTTCCTCCCGCGTCGTGTTTCCATTTATGACCGCAGAAGCCCGTCGGCTCACGGAGGCTTTCAGTTGGTCAGAGTCTGTTTGTTTTATTCACCCAGACGGACGCAGGAAGTGAAAAAGCGTTGACGTGCTGTTCAGCCAGACCAAATATTTCTGACTTCATTCAAACAATTTTAATTCTAACGTGATGCGATTTGCTCCATTATCTATAGATGGAGATGCAATGTATCACTTATTTACAGTTCCCAGTCTTCAATCATTATTCTGGTTCATTTCCAATGAAGGTCTAATCTCCACCTGGACCCCATTCAGGTCAAAGGTCACTGACCTCATACAACAGGTGTTCAATGCCTGGTGAGATGGTGGTTTGAGCTTTGGAACCCAGAAACATGTGATCCAACTTTAACTTTCAAAGAGCCTTAAATAAACAAACCGCTTTCAGATCAGATAAAAGGTGAATTTATAAATATTTATAAATGCAAACATTTCATATTCGGTGGACCAGCACACCTGCTGTCAGCCGAGCCAGATGTTCAACATCCCGATTGTTCTCTTCACGGTTTATTGATTGAACTCATGTATTATTGCACGATGACCCCCCCAGAACTACAAAGGGGGTTCTGTTCCGGAGCGCGCGGGGACGCGCCTGAGGAGTACTACGTCACGTGTTAATGAGCTTTAATGGATCCTCATAAGGTCTTTGTGGATCCTCCACATCTCCCTCATGTTCCTCGTGTTCCCCATCGGTGACTCTCCTTTTACTCTCGGGCGGGTGCGCGATCACCTGTGCGCGACCCCGCCCCCCCCCCGCGCGCATATCTTATGCTAATGAGCAGGTGCGCCGGGCTCTTGAGGCGCGCGCCGGGGGCCGGAGGACCCGGATGGAGCCGCGGGGGAGCAGCGCGAGGCTTTTGACCGGGTGATGCTGCGCGGACCCCAGTGAGGCTCGGATGGATCCCCGCGAGAGGCGAGGCCGCAGGAGGCCGTGTGCCGCCTGGTGCCTGGGCGCTGTCCTGCTCTACCAGGGTGAGTCCCGGCATCGAACCCGCGACCGCACGTTCCGCTGGACGGAGGTTGACTGTGTCGCTTGTTGTTGGTTGCAGCGCATCTGTCCTGGAGTGTTGACAGACTGAACAGTTCTGCATTTAATAAGTAAGAATTTTCCTTCAGTGTTTCTTTAAAAAGTTTTTGTAGTGTTGATTGAATTATTTTGTGTCTGTTCGTCTTAGTTAGTTAGTTTTATTCCTATATGTTAAAAAGAGCTGAAAGGTTGATTAATTAGTTAAGAAAAGAATTTGGTTTATTAACAATTTATTTGCTGTTTTCTTAGTTCTTTATAAAATTAAAGTGAAGGAGGATATTAACATTTTTTGTGTGACTGTGGGAATAAAAATATCAGCTTAAATTTGTGAATTTAAACATTTTGAGGGACATCTTTTATTATTTTGTCATTTTAAGAATAAACCGATTATTGATAATTATTATTGAATTGATTGACGAAACTGGCAGATTAAATTGTAAGCGTAATCATTTGTAATGGTGATGCCTCTTTGTTCGTAGCGTTTGATTGATTGGTAGTTGTGGGGGGGTTTGGTGGTTTGGTTTGTGATGTCGGTGGTGGGGGGGTCGGGGTAAAAGCAGGAACAAACCGGCCCTTGTTCTCTCTGTCCCAGCAGCGGGAGCAGCAGGATAAAGCTGCAGAAATGGGACACCGCTTCCCAGGGAGGGCAGGTAGGCCGCCGCGTTGATCACTCAGGCTGATGGAGCTGCTCCGGGCGGCACAACACACAGCCGAGATCACCGGAAAATAAAAGTGCACCGCACACACAACACCACAACACACAGCCGAGATCACACACAACACCAGGACGTAGTACACGTGAAATAAAGAATGCAGAAAATACCAGGAACTCTTTCTACATTAAATATTGCGGTATTTAAGTAGTGAGCTTTTCTGTCCATTCTCGCCCCAAAATCCTTTGTGCAGCTTGTATTTGAGCACGAGGGTCAAAGTTCAAGGTGCCATGTTATAAGGGTCTGTCCCAAAAGTGCATGCAGTATTAAAAGTAAAAACTCTGAAGCGTTGAGGAGATCTATTGGCAGAGACACAATATCGTTTTAATACTTACTCAAGTTAGGTTTGGGCAACACGAATACTTAGTAGTGTTCTGTAGTTTTACGCGTGGGTTAAAGTTTCTACCGACGTTGTTACTGAAGCACGGAAGCCACGTGATAATTAAAGTTACGTTAAATCCTTGTTTCACGTTCGAGAAGAACGGCGGGTGAAAGATCGTTGTGCTTTATTTGTCTTTGTGTTTCCTCGTTCATGATCAAGTGGAGAAAACGTGCTAATAACAATAATACTGTGGGGACCCTGCAGGTTACGCATTGTTATATTCTTGTAGGTTTTTGCAAGTATGACTGGAAAAAGTATCAACCATGTGGTAAAGATCAGTTGAATCGACACAACCAAACAAAAATAAATGCGAATTGTCTTTGATTACGAACATGTATTCTTGCACAAAAGAAACCTCCCCTGAGATCAGGCGCCGACGGAACCTGGATGACTAGCCAAGATATGAGCTGAAAACCCCACATTGTTCCCTGCTGATGAGACGTCAGCGTGCAAAGCGTAGGGGACATTTGTTACCTCTGAAGACGGACATGTGAGGGGGTCCCAGTAGGAATATTCAGTGGCCCGGTCCGTTGTCTCGCTCTCCCCACCATCAGAGCCCCCGTCAGCCTGAATGTGGTCGCTCCCTTTGTTCCCTTTGGCTCGGAGAGGCGTGAGAATCCGGTCCGAAACTGTCAAGTTAGCAAACCGACGAATCAATAAGTGGCCCCAGTCGCGGGTTCAGAGGGAGGGGCTACACTCTCTCAGAGGGAGGGGCTACATTCATTCAGAGGGAGGAGCTACACTCTCTCAGAGGGAGGGGCTACACTCGTTCAGAGGGAGGAGCTACACTCTCTCAGAGGGAGGGGCTACACTCGTTCAGAGGGAGGAGCTTCCCTTGAGTCTACCAGCTCAGTGTCTCCTATTGCTGATCAGTGATTAATGATTGATATCCTCTCTGGTATCCCCCTCCCCCACCCTTCATCATTGCCATCTGCTTCACCCCTGCTGTCTGGGACGAAAGCCTCAGTAGGAGACCTCAGGTATCCGGAGGGGCTCAAAGTGCAGAAACAACGTCTCCCGATGGCCCTCGAATGCCAACTTTTTATTTGACCAAAGCTGCAGTTTCACTTTGTGGAAATAATCGAGAGTTATTCATTTTTTTGATTTTGAGAGAACTTCCAAACCCAAACCTTTTGGGGTTTGGGTGAATTAATTAAACATAAACGTAGTTTTGGTTCTCTGATACCCAATGTCTCTCATTGACCATTATCAAAAAGATCAGATATCTTATATTTGGTTTGAGGAAGCTGTGGATCGTCGATGGGATCAGATTATAATTTCATGACTGGTTGTGACACAAAATACCTGATTCTGTTTCTCCCCTTTGAAGGACCTCCAGACAGAAGCTGTTGCTTTAGAAACCAACACGTCTCCTTCCAGTCATTCTTCAGTTAGCCAGACCGTCATGTCCAACCTGACGTCCTCCAGCTCGCAGAGGACAGCCCCCTCCTCATGGACTGTCAGCTCCGACCAATCAGCTGCAACACCGCCACCATCTAGTCAAACAGGATCCAGAACAGTGTCAACCAGAACTGTGTCAACCAGCCAATCACCAGGCAGCACAACACAGAACAGCCAATCACCAGGCGGCACTACACAAACCAACCAATCACCAGGCAGCACTACACAAACCAGCCAATTACCAGGCGGCACTATCACCAGGCAGCACAACACAAACCAGCCAATCACCAGGCAGCACAACACAGAACAGCCAATCACCAGGCGGCACTACACAAACAAGCCAAACACCAACCAGCCAATCACCAGGCAGCACTACACAAACCAGCCAATCACCAGGCAGCACAACACAAACCAGCCAATCACCAGGCAGCACAACACAAACCAGCCAATCACCAGGCAGCACTACACAAACCAGCCAATCACCAGGCAGCACAACACAAACCAGCCAATCACCAGGCAGCACAACACAAACAAGCCTAACACCAACCAGCCAATTACCAGGCAGCACTACACAAACCAGCCAATCACCAGGCAGCACAACACAAACAAGCCTAACACCAACCAGCCAATTACCAGGCAGCACTACACAAACCAGCCAATCACCAGGCAGCACAACACAAACAAGCCTAACACCAACCAGCCAATCACCAGGCGGCACTACACAAACCAGCCAAACACCAGGCAGCACAACACAAACCAGCCAATCACCAACAGAGAAGGCAGCCGACAAAGAAGGCAGCCAATTACAGACTGAGATCCCACCACCTAGCCAATCACAGAAGAAGAAGGTAGCGCCTATCCACTCCCCAATCAGCTCACCAAAATCCAGCCAATCACCAAGCAACACAGTGTCAGCAAGCCACGTACCAGCAACAAACCCAAAACCTACGCAATCATCATCTCGCCAGACACCATTAAACCGATCAACACTCACCTCAACATCCAACCAATCCGCAACCAGTTTAACACCAGCTAATCAATCCACAACCAACTTGGAAACAAACCACCACAACTCATCTGGCTTCACATCCCAATCACTGTCAACGCCCTCCAACCAATCACAGACCAGCTCAGTGCCGTCCAACCAATCATCCTTGGGTTCAGCGGTCAGCGGAGACGGACGTCTGGTTAACGGTTCACTGCTCGCCGGGCAGGCAAAGGAAGCCCCGAGGTCATCGATTCGTAGGACCCAAGGTATGTTCTCAAAAGTCCAGATGGAGGACTCTGTCCCAGCTCAAAGCTGTCATGTGACTGGTGAAACAATTAGATAATGTCGGTGAGAATTGGGGCATTTTGTTTATTGTATTCAACTCAGCCCAGTTCAGAGTCCCAGTCCATTCAGAGTCTGCAATTGGGGGACGCCGGTGAGAGTTTGATGCACGGATAGACCCAACTTCCATGGCTTTTGATTAGTTAACCTCTTTTCTTAGCATACATGAACTATGAGAGTCATATTGATCCCTCATATAACTTAATGAGAAAGAAAGAAAAGTCAAAAAGGCCAAAAGTAGATATTACAGGCTTATTTTGAGCTAAACTAACAGAACAATTCTTATTTTCAGGGAATTAAACACTATATACAGTATATACATATTTTCATATATATACAGTATATATATATTCACTGCTCGCCGGGCAGGCAAAGGAAGCCCCCAGGTCATATATATATATATATGCAAGGGATATTATATTACATTTCTGCTGGTAGATCCCCGTAATAGTATGCTGGCCCTTTAACTGTTCTATTAGTATGTACACGTACAGATCCAGATGTCCATCAGGGACATTTGTAGAATTAGTCTCCACCAGTCCAACAATATGAAACCTGCACCGCCCCTCATCAACTCATCAACTTGTGCATTGATCCCATATCAGAGCATTTGGGAGAATTAGCTGCACTAAACATCTCGGTGCGGACGTTAGTTTTGCTGCGGTTGATGTGATGAAAGAAACCTCTGTTCCCCCATCTTAAACGTTAAAATACCAAACAATTAGAAAGCAGAAATCCTGTTTAATGAATGTTTTTCTATTTCTATATGTATTTTTTAACGAAATGAATGTCGCTGAGGAGAAATGGCTCCTCCTTCTCTGTCCTGAGGCTGTCGGTGTGTTTCAGAGACGTGTTGGTCCTCCTGCCTGAACGGAGGACGCTGCGTCCATCCGGAGTCATGTGACTGCAGCTTGTACCAGGCCACTGGGCACCGGTGTCAGACAGGTACGCACCACACACCTGCTGCTCACATGTTCCCCAACAATCAACCCTTCTGAGGATGGAAGGGTCCACAACACGCTGATCAGCCAGTTTAAATCTATAAAGTCGCTTAAAGTCGTTTTTCTATTTTTCATGCTGATCAACAGCTTCTGGTTTTTAAAGCACCTGAGGAACGTTTGTTGTTGTCAGATTCTTTGGTACGATATATATTTAATATAAATAGTACATTATGGTGTATTATTGAAGATAAAATCCACCTGCAGAATGTCATTCAAATCAGACCCAACGGTCAAATGTGATCGTCTTGAGTGACTCTGATTGGTTGATTGGTTGTTGTGTAATCTTGCACAGTGACGTGTCTTTGACAGAATTGAGCGAAATGTCTGCATTAGCATTTAGAGATTTTTAGCCTATTAGCTTATTCTGTCTGCGAATGAAGCATTAAGACAGAAACAGTCCGACACGAGAGGTGAAGGTGTTCCTTCTCCCTCGGGAGTGAATAACCATCTCTTCAGACTCGGCCTTCCTTAATGTCTCCTTGTTTTCCCGAATGTTTCCGGCGCAGTTCCGAACCCCGGCTTGGAGCGGGAGATGACCTGCCGGTCGTGGGGTCAGTACAACCTCGAGACCTTCGACGGCCTCTACTTCCACTTCCCCGGCCGGTGCACGTACACCCTGCTGAGGGACTGTGAGGAGACCCCCCAGGCCAGCATCGTCATCCGGGTCAGTAACCCCCCCCGCCTGCCTCCTGGAAGCTGCCCAGACGGTTCTGGTCGGGCGCCGCCGCTTCCAGTCTGAAACACACTCTCGCTTTCTGACTCCCGTGACGTTCCAGGTCTCACCCCCCTCCCCCTCCCCTCCCCCCTGAGCTAAAAAGATTTGCTGGGAAGATTAGTGAAAGCTATCTGGTTATTAGAGTCAATTACCATTAAATACCGCAATTACCCACGATGCCTTGAGAGCATCTGCAACAGACCGGGACTTTGTTCGCCCCCTGGGTGAACAGGCAGCAGATACTGTATCTGTGGGGAAAAGCAAACCGAAGGGATCCAAACGCATTGTGATTGTTCGTATGTTTCATAAACTAACAGACGGTTTAAGTCTCATCGTTTTAAAGACGATTACACATTATTTGCTGTGCAGGTCCACAATGACCCCGGCTGCGGCTCCGCCCCCTACACCTGCCGCCGATCCGTCAGCCTCTTCCTCCCGTGGGACGGGGAGGTCCGGCTGCACGCCACCGACGTGACCTTCAAGGGGCAAAGGTCAGCGGCGCACGCTGAACGTCTTTATTTCAGTTTGTCGAGCATCACACCACAGAGGTCCGCGTCGCGGTGCGTTCACTGTCCCCCCCCCCTCTCGCTCTTCTGCAGTCTGCAGCTGCCTCATCACGTCCACGACCTGCAGCTGGAGCGCATCTCCCAGTACGTGCTGGTGACGCGGCAGCGCGGCTTCACGCTGGCCTGGGAGGGGGGCAGCGGCTCCGTCTACCTCAAGCTCAGCCCCGAGCTGGTGGGCAGGGCCTGCGGCCTGTGCGGCAACTTCAACGCCGACGTGCAGGACGACCTGAGGACCAGTTACGGTACGCCGCGCCTCCGCCGGGGCGGGCTCCAAAAAACCCGGAGCCAGATCCGTTTAAAAGCTTGTGTCTTTTAATCCACATGGCCTGGCCTTCGTCTCTCTCAGGCGTGCTGACCCACGACGTAGAGATGTTCGGGAACAGCTGGGCGGAGGCCGAGCCCCACGGGGCCCGGTGTCCCGCGGTGCCCTCCGGCTTCTCCTCGCCCTGCGCCGCGGCCGAAGCTCACGTCCTGCTGGTAAAGTTTCTGATTGTGTTTTGCGGAGGGAGGACGTGCGCGGTGGTGTTTGTCCTCAGACGTTGCCTCTCGTGTGTTGGTGGCTGCAGAAGGTGGAGGAGGTCTGCGCCGTGATGCTGGAGCCGCCGTTCCAGAGCTGCCACGAGTTCGTCAGCCCGCTGTCCTTCATGGCCGGCTGCTCCAACGACCTCTGCATGTAAGGACGACCTTCCTTTAGCCCCCACGGGGACCTCGGGTGACACCTCGGGGTGTCATTACAGAGGTTAATCCAGTTTGGGTGGGGAATTTCCACGCAGATTTGTGAGGGAATTGAGCCATTTTGTTTCTTGAGGTAAGGGTGCTGATTTAGATGGAGAGGATTCATCCTCAGTGGAGAATGAACATGTCCTTGAGACATGTCCTGCAGGTCAGAGGACAATGATAGACTATAAACAAGATGTAGACGTGGTCTTGGTGACGTCCCCCAGTGGTTTGTGGACTGATGAAGCCTCCAGTTTGCCATATTGTTGTTTTTTTGGAAGTGACCATAGAGTGGAGGACGTAGAGACGCGTTATGTGTCCCTGCCCGAGTCCAAATATGGTAACTTCCTGTTGACAACACGGCGATGCCCTTCCACAAACCAGCGGATGACGTCTCCATGACAACGTCCACATCTTTCCTACAGCCTGTGGTTTCATTAACGTTCTTTGGTGCCTCATTTAACACTAATAACAATCTGCTTGTGTTGAATCTTGAGTTCCAGCTGCGGTGATTCTTTGTCTTATTTTTGTCATAAGTCGACCAGAGGAGGCGGCCGCCGCTCCCCGTCGCCCGCGGTTACAGGCGATCCGGCGCTCTGCTTTCTCAGCGCTGTGTTTCGATGGCTCGGGTCCATGATCCCGAACGCGCCCTCTCTCCGTTGGTAACTTTAGCCCCGGCAGTCTGTTTAAAGTGAACTCAGAGTGCGCTGGAACCGACACCGGTGATAAAGACACAAATGCACCCTCTTAAGACGACTTGTTGGAGCCACACCACCACACACGGGTTTCCTTCCAGCCTTAGCGAGCCCGGCCTGAAGATTTACTCATGACTCAGCGGCTGGGTGGTTATTTGTTCGGTGGGTCCGGCTCGTACCTGGTCCACCTGGCCCACCTGGTCCACCTGGCCCACCTGGCCCACCTGGCCCACCTGGCCACACCTGGCCCACCTGGTCCACCTGGCCCACCTGGCCCCACCTGGCCACACCTGGCCCACCTGGTCCACCTGGCCCACCTGGTCCACCTGGCCCACCTGGCCCACCTGGTCCACCTGGCCACACCTGGCCCACCTGCTCCACCTGGCCACACCTGGCCCACCTGCTCCACCTGGTCCACCTGGCCCACCTGGCCCACCTGGCCCACCTGGCCACACCTTTCCTCCTGGCTCCGCTCAAAGAGTCTTTTCTGTGTCAAAGGTCGGGGCCCGAAGGCGACGTGGTATGCCAGGTGCTCAGCGAGTACGCCCGGGCCTGTGCCCACGCCGACCACCCGCTGCACGGCTGGAGGCAGCACTTTCCTCAGTGTGGTACGTTTCTCACGGCAAACAGTCTCTGCCAATCGGCACCGTTTTTCATCACGTTTGAAGCCTCAATGCAATCGGCGAAGTAAAAAGCTAACGTTTGGTTTGAGAAAAAAAATGACATCAATTATTTTCGGTAACGCTAAAAATGTCTTAAGCTTTGGTCAACCTAAGATTTTTTGGGGAATTTAAACCCCAAAAACAAAGCATTACTTTGAGAGGAGAGATTCTGAAATGCAAACATGCCGACTCATTTCCAGAATTTAGGACTAATTTCTCTTATATTCAAACAGGTTAACTAGAAGGCACGGGACATACAATTAAATAGCACTAAATCTTATATTTTTAGCTTCAATGTAGAAATTGTCAATATATTCACATTTCCTACTTAAATATCTCCTAAAAATCAGATAAGTGGCCAAACGAACGTTAGCTAAAGAAGCGCACGCTAACTGCGGCTACGGTCAACCTCAAAATGTCACCACATGACTTGGTGCCAAGAAACACATTTCTATTATTTTATAAATCTCTCCTCTCTTGCGTTCGCTAAATTTGGCTAAAGTGAACAACAAATGGAACCATAAAGTAACACTGCGGACATTGGCTGAACTGTCAATCAGTGTCAGAGAGGTGCAGGTGGAGTCCGAGAGGCCGCAGTGGTAAATGTGCGTTTTGCTCACCTTCTTTGGGAGCAGCCAGGTCGTGCCCGGCGGGTCTGCAGCACAGGGAGTGCATCAGCTGCTGCCCGGCCTCCTGCAACCTGGAGCGGACCTGCATCGACAGCCGGCTGGCCTGCCTGGACGGATGCTACTGCCCCGACGGTGCGCATCTATTCTGGTTCTGTTATCCACCGTGGCGTACAGCTGGGAAACCTTTCCTGTCCTCCACAAATTGGGGCGGCCGTCACGACCTCTTCTTTGGGAACCTCGGATTGACGTCGGGTCTCTTGTTGAGCGGACAGAGCTGAGCGACTCCCGCCTCTCTCCTCAGGTCTGATTTACGAGGACGGAGGCTGTGTGGCGGCCTCCGACTGTCCCTGCGAGTTCCACGGCCTCTTTTACCGCTCCGGACACACGCTGCAGGAGGAATGCAGCAACTGGTGAGTGCTGAGGGGTCAGATCCTGAATCGATGCTTCCGATGCTTCCATTGTCACAAGGAGAAATGGATATTTGATCTGCTAGTTCAAACGTTTCCTCTTTTATCCCAATAAAATGGGTCAAATTTGGATGCAAAACGAACCCCGGGCGAACAAATGTTCACCCGGCTTCCTTCCGCGATCTCACCTCCGTGTTTCTCGGATGTCCTCCACCTGTGGACGTGTCTGCTTTCTGTTTCAGCACATGCGTGGGCGGAGTGTGGAACTGCACCGAGCACAGCTGCCCCGGTTAGTCGCCCTCGTCCTTTTCCTCAAGCTCCTGAACAGTGGACGGGTCCTTCTTTGGGAACTCGTAGGGAAATACCTGGTCCAAGAAGCAAAATGTCTCTGTATGTGTTGCATGTAACCAGTTCCTGTTTGGTAAAAGGAAGGAGGCGGTTTCAGATTAAAGAAGGGTTCATCTTAGTTAGGAGATAAGGATGAAGGCAAGCAAGGAAGCAAGGAAGGACAAGGGAGCATTAAAGCAGTCTAAGCAAAGGTTCTCTCTCTACCCCCCTGACCCCCCCCACCCTCCCCAGGCGAGTGCTCGGTGACGGGCGACATGTACTTTCAATCCTTTGACGGGCGGCTCTACACCTTTGCCGCCACGTGTCAGTACGTCCTCGCCAAGAGCCGCAACTCGGGGAAGTTCACGGTCACCATCCAGAACGCCCCCTGTGGAGCCGTGAGTGACCTTCGACCTCCTCCCTTTTTTTGACTTTTCTCTTCTCTGCTCTGCTGCCTCGGCTTACGGCTTCGTGCAATTTGTCCGCCGTGTAGATCAAATCATATATTTAAGTGCTCAATCCAACTGGGAGAGATAAGGAGCGCAACAAAACCTCCTTCTCTCTCCAAACCTTTGATTTCCCAGCAGCCTTTGAGCTGCTCAGGGGGTTGCGAGATATAAGATGTCCCGCTCATCATCTGACGGCCAAGTGAACAGGATTACCTTATCTGGCCCGACTGACAGAAGCTGTGGACGGCTTTGTAGCGGGGGAGGGTGGTGAGGAGGGGCGGTGGTACTCGGACAGAGAGAAGGTTATTCGGAGAACAGGAGGTGAATGATGGGAAGAGTAAAAGGAGGAGGAGGGGGGGGTGCTAAAACGTTTGGGCTACGCCGCTCCGTCACTTATGAAAGAGGCGATTCATAGCGGCGGGTCGCTCGCTGTCAGCGGCTTTCATTACTTTAAGAACATCTGAAGCTCGCGTTCGCTGTCAGTCGTCGACCTTCTCGCCTTGACTGAGGTGGAAGAGGTTAGTCGGGGATATTTTCTTATACAGGATCGTAAACAACCAGCATCGTTGTTGTTATTACTTCTCCCACAAATCACTGGGCTTTTAATGAGGAATCAAGTTTTACAATCCTGCCATATTTTCAGTTTAACAAGCTAACCAGGCCGCTGAATTTACAGCACGTTAAGGACGTTTCAAACGCAGCCAGTAGTTGTGATATAAAGTACGTCGTAGCGCAGACGCCGATAGTAGTAGTACAACAGAAAGTGGTGTTTGTTGTCATTTGAGACGACAACACGCCACAGCGTCAGGAAGAGAGACGGATAGCTGGCTAATTAGCTTGTTAGCTAGTTAGCTAAATTGGGTGTAGAAGATAGAAACATTTCCTGGTTCTGATGGCACCGCGGCTCAATAAACAAGACTTTGGACCCAGCACGGCTGTTAGCCTGCTAGCTAGCTAGCTCGTATCGTCAGTCCACGACCTGTAAGTCGGTTTAGTTCATTCAGCAGTTGGTGACGGTAAAAAAAATGGCCGCCTCTCAAACCATCCTCCTGCCGCCTGATTTATTTCTATGGTTGTTTTGCACATTTTAGACTTGAGGGGCCGCTAATGAGGTCTCATACTTTTCAGCGGCCTGAACACAGAACTTTTCTACCAACGCTTTTAGGGTTTCAGAGTAAAATCTTTTTACCTACTTTCCTCTCTCTCTCTCTCTCTCTCCCGGCCCATTACCTCCCCCTCACTGTGAGTCCTCTTGTCCACCACCCTCCATCGAGCCGTCTCCTCTCATTTGCAGAACTTGGACGGTTCCTGCATCCAATCGGTCAACCTGGTCATTGACGAGGATCCGAGAACGGAGGTTACGTTGAGTCACTTGGGCGAGGTCTTCCTGGCCGGACAGTACCGGGTCTCCCTGCCGTACTCTGACGGTATGGCCTCCTCTCCTCGTCGTTGCCCTGTCATTGCATCGCTCCATCGCTGTTTTGTTGTGACGAACGCTGTTCCCTCTGCAGACCTCTTCCACATCCAGGAGCTGTCGTCCATGTTCCTGCAGGTGAGGACGGCCTTCGGCCTGCGTCTGCAGTACGGCTGGGCCGAGTTCCGCGTCTACCTGCAGGCCGACGCGCCGTGGAAGGACGACACCGCGGGGCTGTGCGGCACCTTCAACGGCAACATTCAGGACGACTTTCTGTGAGTGTGGGCGACCTCTGACCTCTCCCTAACCCCCCCATTGCCCCTCTCACCTCCAACGATAAAGGAGAGAGATTCTGTTTCAAAAGAGAGGGAGGTGACGGTGAAGTGCCCTCCCTCCCTCCCTCTGTAATGCACACGGGCTCGGCGGCGGCTGGCATCAAAAGCCTTCGCTCTCTGAGCAGCTCTTTTGGGCCAGATGAGCGCCCAACTGGACTCGCCACTTCAACAAGGAGGGAAGTGTTGGTGGAATAGGGGCTCCACTGTACGAAGGGCGGATGTGGTCCTAACAGCTGTAAATGGATCTCCATCTCAGTCGCTGACCGACGGGGGTCGCTCACTTTGGCAAAAGATCTCCAGAGCGGTTGAAATGATGACTCGTAGTAGTTGAATCATGTGGGGTGACAGTTACTTTAGACGCATTTAGAAGCTGAAACAACGTGTGCACGTACATCTAAACGGTCGCTGAGCTCCGGGTCTCTGCAGGTCTCCGTCCGGGATGATAGAAAGCACTCCTCAGCTCTTTGGGAACGCCTGGAGGGTCCCGTCGGCGTGTTCCAGCAGCCTCAGTCCTCCCCAGCTGGACCCGTGTGACGCTCACCAGCAGGCCGGTCGGTCCCGCTTCCGCCGCCCGCGTTCGACATTTCCGCGTTGTTCATGAGCTATTACACGAAATCTGAAAATGTACATTTACCGTGGATTTGTCCGCCCCAGCGGCCTACGCCTGGGAGATGTGCGACGTGCTGAACCAGGACCTGTTCTCCGCCTGCCACCAGCACCTCAGCCCGGCGACCTTCCACCAGCAGTGCCGCTCGGACACGTGCCGGTGCGGGACGCCCTGCCTGTGCTCGGCGCTGGCCCACTACGCGCGCCACTGCCGCCGCTTCTCCGTCGTGGTGGACTTCCGGTCGCAGATGCCCGACTGCGGTGAGTAACGGTTCACTTGGGATGAAGTTTGATTGACAGGTGGTTCAGCCAATCACCTGGTTATATTATGACCTGGCGGTGTGGGGGGAGTGTGAAGCAGGTATTCAAAGGGAACATCCGGGTGTCCATTAATGAACACGTCCTCTATGTTGTGAACTCAAACCGCTCTGACGTGGAATCGAACCGTCTCCCCCCCCCCCAGCGGTCACCTGTCCCGCCACCATGCAGTACGGCACCTGCGTGTCGTCCTGCCAGCGGCGTTGCTCCGCCCTCTCCGTCCCGCCTCGCTGCGGGGGGGAATGCGAAGAGGGCTGCGTCTGCCCGCCGGAGTCCTTCTACAACCACCGGACGCACACCTGCGTGCACAGGTGAGGGGGGACGGGGGACGGGGGGACGGGGAGAAATCCCTTTTTTAATTCTGCAACACAAGCAGAGACGCCGTCGTGTTTCTTGGACCTGAATGCCGAGCGTCACTAAAAATCCTCCTCTCAGCGATATTTGTCTGCTGTGTGTCGGATGCTTTCGGCCGACATTCATTCCTCTTAAATGTCCCGGCTTTCTTTTGAGTGTGTGTGTGTGTGTGTGTGTGTGTTTTAACATCCTTGTGCCTCACTTACTACGCGATAGAGTTACGCCGGAGGAATTCACCGTGAAAACCCCCCTTTCATTCCCGCGGCTCGGGGGGCCCGGGGACGCCACAGATATCTGATGACCGGCACAGAGGCCGATGTGTGGCGCTGGCCGGCACGCTAACGCAGGCACCCGCTGATGGCTCTAGAAATGATCATCCAGGCGCTTTGTGTTTCTGCTGCAGACACAGTGGAACGGAAGCAGAAGCTCGCCAGCGTGCTTTAACGCTGCGGCCACAGAGACCCTGAGCGGCCTGTGAGGAGCATCATGTTGCACTCGCTCCGGGTCCAGCAGCATTACATCGTCTCCTGTGCTTTGTTTACCGGTGCTTATTATTATTTACTTTTTTCATTTCCTTCAGGAGCGAGTGTCCCTGCAGTTTCCTCGGAGCGGATTACGAACCAGGAGATGTGATCATGACGTCAGCAGGTGTTCAGTAAGCTCCGCCCCCCCCCCCGTCTCTGTCCACCTATACGCGTGAAAAGCACCCGCGTAGCTTCAGGGTCAGGACGATGAGACAAACACCTCCCAGTGACTCGGATGATCAGATGAGGCCTTCACACGCCAATGATCCACTTTATTCTGCGTCCAAACGATTCTAATTCAAAATGTCCACAGTTCGATGTTTCCGATGGGAGGTTTTCTGTCGTGTTCCCTGCATTAAGCTTCATCGCTCTGTGTGTTGTGTGTCCTCACAGACTCTGTCTGGACGGCAAACTGGTGTCGCAGACGTCAGACAGCGGTGAGTCGCTTCAACCAAACGTCACGTCACTCATGATCCTCGATCTGTGTCGCCGGATTGATCTTCTTAATAGTCTAAAATGAGACTTCGTGTCAATACGTAGAAGTCTTTCTTCTTCTCGTCCTCCCACAGACATGTTGTGTCCCCCCGGTCAGCGGTACCAGAACTGCTCGGCGGGGGCCGACGGCGTCCTGTTGTCGAGGGGCGTGGCCTGCGAGCGCACCTGCGAATCCTCCCTGCTGAACCTCACCTGCTCGTCGCACGAGCCCTGCGTGGCCGGATGCACCTGCCCCCCCGGGTGAGGAGCTTCACTCCGCTCTGTTGTCATTGGAGGTTGTGCGTTGTTGAAAGTGGACTTAGTTTTCTTGCGGTGCTGTTGAGGACGTTTGAGGAGTCTTTGATGCTCGGTGGGAGACGGACGTCCTCCCAACCGGCCGATGAGCTGCACAGACATCCCGAGTCGATGACCGTCATCTGATCCCCGTAATCCCTTCTGAATGGAGGGTCAAGCGGTTTCACTCTGTGACTTAAAGCGGGCGTCGTCCTCGTGACAATATCAACAAGTCGCATCGCGGCTTATGACGCATCTGTGCGGATTACGATCGTTGAACCGGAGGAAATGTGAGACTCTCCTCTGTGATTCACTCCTGGTGAAGCGGGACGACCTTTGCTGGGGACGAGACCACGTCGGTTTGCAGCCTGGAACCCGAGAGCTTGTGAGCTCATTCTGTGCTAAACACGGAGACAAAGAGAAGTCATTCAGCGGGCCGATGACGGCTGTATTGATACGAGCAGCGACGGGTCATCGCTCCAAAGGTTCTCAGGTCTGAAACGGGGGATAACGAGGGCTCAGATCAGCGTCGATGTTTCAAGTCAGTCGATAGTTGCCTCGGCTCCATTGTGTGAAATAGCCGTTAATATCCGGCGATCGAACGAAGCGGGAGTTTGGTCTCTTTCCGGGGCGGAGCTTACGAGACAATGACGTTATCACGACACGGAGCAGAAGCAGGACGTGTGAGCTCCCCCTGCTGTATGGTCTGTTAGAGACCTGTCAATCAGCGTGTAGCCCCGCCCTAAAGCACCTCCTGCTGTGTGGTCTGTTAGACCCTGTCAATCAGCGTGTAGCCCCGCCCTAAAGCACCTCCTGCTGTATGGTCTGTTAGAGACCCGTCAATCAGCGTGTAGCCCCGCCCTAAAGCACCCCCTGCTGTGTGGTCTGTTAGAGACCTGTCAATCAACGTGTAGCCCCGCCCTAAAGCACCCCCTGCTGTGTGGTCTGTTAGAGACCCGTCAATCAGCGTGTAGCCCCGCCCTAAAGCACCCCCTGCTGTGTGGTCAGAGACCCGTCAATCAGCGTGTAGCCCCGCCCTAAAGCACCCCCTGCTGTGTGGTCAGAGACCTTTCAATCAGCGTGTAGCCCGGCCCTAAAGCACCCCCTGCTTTGTGGTCTATTAGAGACCTCTGTCAATCAGCGTGTAGCCCCGCCCTAAAGCATCCTCTGCTTTGTGGTCTATTAGAGACCTCTGTCAATCAGCGTGTAGCCCCGCCCTAAAGCACCCTCTGCTTTGTGGTCTGTTAGAGACCCGTCAATCAGCGTGTAGCCCCGCCCTAAAGCACCCCCTGCTGTGTGGTCAGAGACCCGTCAATCAGCGTGTAGCCCCGCCCTAAAGCACCCCCTGCTGTGTGGTCAGAGACCTGTCAATCAGCGTGTAGCCCCGCCCTAAAGCACCCTCTGCTTTGTGGTCTGTTAGACACCTGTCAATCAGCCTGTAGCCCCGCCCCAGTGGCGGCAGGTCTATAGAGGGCAATGGGGCGTGGCCCACCTTGAGCCACAAAAAAAAAGATTATAATTTTTAAAAATTATATTAAAAATACATTTTACAAATAGTCAATCTGTTTCTATTTGTGTTTTTGAAACATGGAATATACCCAGTATTATATGTAAATTAAGATATCTGCGCAAAATATATGCTTCTCCTGCACGTTAGAGACCTGTCAATCAGAGTGTAGCCCCGCCCTGAAGTCTGTTTGACTCTAAATGGACAGTCGGTTACTAAATGAACGCCGTGCTGTGTTGGAGAAGAGCAGAAGACTCACCCTGAAAGTGTTTTATTAGAAGTATGTGACGGCTCCTATGGGTTTGATTTAAACCTGTGATCAAGAAGTGACCCGCCACCTTTTTACGATCCTCTGCTGGGATTAAATCCCGGGTTGATGGGGATGTATCGCGATGCGCCGCTGCCTCTGTGGGACCTTTGATCGGAGTAATCGATACGGCGGTTTGGCGGCCGCACAAAGGACGCTGTTAACGCGGTTTCATCGGAGCCCGAGGTCTGTGGCTCTCGACCCGGGATATTACAAGATACTTATCAGCCCCCGTCCCGGGCAACAAAGGGCGTCTCTCCCTCTATCTCTGAGAATCCTAATCGTCTGGTGTTCTCATGTAGCTAACGGTGTGTCTGCTGCGGCTCGGCCTCTGAGGACGCTTCCCTCGTTGGGTCGCCGAAACACAAGAAACGATGATCACAACCGGCCCGCGCCGCTTCATTGATGATGTCGCTCATCGGCCCAATCAGCTGATCACAAAGACGCGGGATCATCTGGGCGGATAGAATGGAGGATGACGCCTGATGATAACCCTGCTGGAATGAATGCCGTCCCAATGTATTATTTATTACTGCGTTATATGTTTATCAGGACTGAGTGGACCCCGAGTGCAGAAGGACTCTCTTATTGTTGATCCAGTTAGGAGTGTGTTAGTAGATGAATAAACGTCATATACTTTTGGGCATCTGGGTAAATGTTATAAGTTAAGAAGGTGAACTGAAGGAATCTCATGGATGTCTAAGAAGAAAGAATTCAACTCAACCCACCGAATCCCAGCTCCTTTTTCTAGATGAAGCAGCTCTTCATTTGTGTGTGTGTGTGTGTGTGTGTGTGTGTGTGTGTGTGTGTGTGTGTCTGCAGCCTGCTGAAACATGGAGACGAGTGCTTCGAAGCTGCTTCCTGCCCGTGTCTGTGGAAAGGAAAGGAGTATTACCCCGGCGACCGAGTCTCCTCCCCCTGCCATCAGTGGTACGACCGGCATTTACCACAAGTACTCTTTAGTTCATTAAAACACTGAATATTTCCTTCCTTCATTGGTGCAGAAAGCTTTTCTATAGATAGATGAACATGAGCCTGCAGGACGGATCCCGGATGTATGAAGGGCTTCAGGTTCAGAGTCCAATGGAAGAAGGATGAAAACTCTGCAATGATTCAGATCAAGGGTCCATGCAAAAGACCCTCTTAGTTACAAAAGTCTCTTTCCCGATTTGAGTCTATGGGAAATCTTTTTTTTTGGCCCCCATGGCGTCACATGACAAACCAGGAAGACGTCTTACTCTTCCTCTCCTTCTTCGGATGTCAACAGAAAACCGTATTTCGCTACGTGGTTTTGTTGCTAACCCTCCGCCGTTACCGCGGCAATATGGCGTTATATTTGTGCCACAATCCTGAGCGCGTAATTTTAAGTTTTGAGCACAGAGAACTATATTTTAGCAAAGAAAAACATTCCGTGCGCGCAGTTTACTGAGGTGCCCTCGCCACAAACTGGTTTTCTGCGCGCAGGCAGCCGTTGCTGCGCTCTCTCCACCTCTTCACGCTGCGCTTCGCCGACGGTTCACTCACGCGCCGCTCGACTTGCAGCAGCGTTACATTTGTGCCACAAAACCAACCAATCATAGAATTAAAGAAGGTCCATTGTGATTGGCTGTTGGTCTCCAATCACAACGCTTCCTAAAGAAGACCTAAAACAGTGATATTAGAAGTCCGAGTTGCCACCATCAGACATGACCGAATGCTAATGATGAGAACAGCAAGTGTTTTCATCAGGCCATTAGCATTTAGCACAAATGCTGCAAACTTCAACAACTCGGTGAGCTTCCGGATGCTGTAGGTAGTTCTTCTAGCGTTGTGATTGGAGACCAACAGCCAATCACAATTGACCTTCTTTAATTCTGATTGGTTGGTTTTGTGGCACAAATGTAACGCTGATGCAAGTCGAGCGAGCGCAGAGTGAAGAGGTGGAGAGAGCGCAGCAACGGCTGCCTGCGCGCAGAAAACCAGTTTGTGGCGAGATCACCTCAGTAAACTACGCGCACGGAATATGTTTTTCTTTGCTAAAATATAGTTCTCTGTGCTCAAAACTTAAAATTACGCGCTCAGGATTGTGGCACAAATATAACGCCATACGGCAACACATTTACTCACTCGCACGCGGCCGCTAGGACCTGATCGTCGAGCCACCAGTCAAAAATATCTGTCAAGAGTCTACAAAGTATTGGGGGGTCCGAGACCCCTTAATGGACCCATTCTGCCCCCCCAGCCTTTATTACCCCTGAGTGTTTCACACACTGTCCGTCAGAAACAGGACAAATCTCCATCAGCGATGCTAATTTTTTCTCCTGGGATTGACAGGAAGGGGCCACCCGATATCCATAATTCTCCCCGATCAACAGGGCCAGAAAGAAAGAGAAAGACAAAAAAACAGAGCGGGCCCTTGTGCGACTCTTCGCTCCGGGCCGCTGAAAGGGAGAACTCGAACCAGATGACAGACTAATGGCGGCAGAATCAGCCTGCGACTGTTCCCGACCTCCCCCGACCCCCCCGACCCCCCCCGACCTCCCCCGACCCCCCATTAGCCTCGACAAGTCGATGCTGAATCACTGAGGCTCTGCTGTCTCTGCAGCGTCTGCCAGCACGGGACGTTCCGCTGTGCGTTCCGTGCGTGCCCGGCCATGTGCTCGGCCTACGGAGACCGCCACTACGGGACGTTCGACGGGCTGCTGTTCGACTACGTGGGCGCCTGCGAGGTCCACCTGGTGAAGGTATGTCCTCCAATGTGCGGCGTCTTGTCCGGGCCCTCACACACCGTATAAAGTCAAACGGCATTTTTTTAGCCCTTTGCGTTCCTGCGAAGTGAAAGGGGCGTGGCCTGTCCTCCACAGAGCAGCGGCGACGTGATGCTCAGCGTGACGGCTGAGAACGTCGGCTGCTTCGACGGCGGAGTCATCTGCAGGAAGTCCCTCGTGGTCAATGTGGGCGGATCCTCCGTGGCCTTCGACGAAGACTCGGGGGAACCCGTGAGATCAGCTTTTTAGATTGAAATGAGAAGGCGGGAAAATGTTTTTCACGTTTTAAAAAGTTTTTTCTCGTTCCGGCAGAATCCATCGAGCGCGATCGACAGGAAGCAGAGGATGTTCTTGTGGCCGGCCGGGTTCTTCACCGTGGTTCATTTCCCCGACGAAGACGTCACCGTCCTCTGGGACCGGAAGACCACTGTCCACATCCAGGTCGGACCCCGCTGGCAGGTAGGGGGCTCTTCAGGGACCACGTCCCAAATGTCACCCAGCATCTTGACACACACCATCTACTCAGGCTCCGCCCACCTGCCTGTTTTGGGAGCCTGTTTTGGGAGATTTCCTCCATGAACCAGTCTCAGGTTAGTCTGGATTGCATCAAAAATGAGCAGAGTGTGAAAGTGGACTTTAACTCCAGATGGCTTTGTTAAAGCATAGATCCTCCATGTGAACCAGTCTCAGGTTAGTCCTGATCCTCTATGTCAACCAGTCTCAGGTTAGTCCTGATCCTCCATGTCAACCAGTCTCAGGTTAGTCCTGATCCTCTATGTCAACCAGTCTCAGGTTAGTCCTGATCCTCTATGTCAACCAGTCTCAGGTTAGTCCTGATCCTCTTATGTCAACCAGTCTCAGGTTAGTCCTGATCCTCTATGTCAACCAGTCTCAGGTTAGTCCTGATCCTCTATGTCAACCAGTCTCAGGTTAGTCCTGATCCTCTATGTCAACCAGTCTCAGGTTAGTCCTGATCCTCTTATGTCAACCAGTCCAGTCTCAGGTTAGTCCTGATCCTCTATGTCAACCAGTCTCAGGTTAGTCCTGATCCTCCTCTATGTCAACCAGTCTGGTTAGTCCTGATCCTCTATGTCAACCAGTCTCAGGTTAGTCCTGATCCTCTATGTCAACCAGTCTCAGGTTAGTCCTGATCCTCTATGTCAACCAGTCTCAGGTTAGTCCTCCTCTATGAACCAGTCCCTCTATGTCAACCAGTCTCAGGTTAGTCCTGA
>BMAF01000005.1:23285833-23335939 GCA_014132575.2 Gasterosteus nipponicus
TCCCCCCTCACCCCGTCCCCGTCCCCGTCCCCCCCCTCCTCCCTCCAGAGAGTCAAGGCTCGTGTGTCTTTATTCGTCAGGCCCCAGCCCGGACGCCCTGCCGGGTCCTCGGTGTCAGTGGAGGTACGATTCCTGCGTGGTGCCCTGCTTCAAGACCTGCGGCGACCCGTCGGCTGAGGCCTGCGCCGGCATCCCGCAGTGAGACCTTTGACCTTTGACAGAGGACACGTGGCGCGTCGTATTTCGTTTTGACGGTTGTGTCGCTCTCTCCTCAGAGTGGAGGGCTGCCTTCCCGTGTGCCCCCCCCACATGGTCCTGGATGAGGTCACCCGTCGCTGTGTCTTCGTTGAGGACTGTGAGGAGTGTTTAATATCAATAACTCATATTTATAGTGTAACTGTAACTGATCCGTGAGGCTGTTTCCCCCCCGTTGGGACATTGTACTTATAAATGTTCGTCCACATGATGTAGACATCATCAACTCGATCAACCTTCCAATTCATTATATCAATGAATTATTGCAGTAAAACATTCAGTCACACTAGAATCTAACTGCAACTGTCTATTGCTGATGTGATGTCATCATTGACACAAAATCACAAGTTAAAAAACAAAAGACATCAGCAAGAGGTGAGAAAATGTCTCATTCCATTTTTTCCAATACAAACATAAAATATACACAAGCTCCGCCCCTCTCGCTTTGTCTCATGGACGCTCTCTTCATCGTTCAGGCATCAAGGGTCCAGTCGCTGTGAAGCCTGGAACACCGCCCACTTCCTCAACCCCGCCAGCACTGCTGCCTCCACCCGCCCCCTCCAGACCACCACCACCACCACAGCATCCTCCGCCCCTCCCCCCAGTAAAGCCACCAGCACACAGATGACCTCGTCCAAAGCTCCGCCGGCCCCCGAAGAGCTGCCCCCCTCCAGTCCCGCAGCTCCTGAACTCCCCAGAACACAAGGACCCCCGTCCACGCCGCCAGCGCCCCCCACCGTCAGCCCCGAGGTGGAGGAGCCGCCGGCTACTGTCAGAGGGGCCGAGGCTTCGGCCACCGCTGCGGCGGGGACGACCACAGCCGCAAGCTCCACCCCCGGCCCCCCCGGCACAACGAGTAGCACTCCCCTCGCCGTCACGGCTCCCTCCTGGGTCACCGCCGCCACCGCTGCCGCCACGCCGCCACGACCGCCACGACCGCCACAACCGCCAAGACCGCCACAACCGCCACAACCGCCACAACCGCCCCCCTGCAGCGGCCTAGCGCTGTGGCACCGACCCTCGGGGCCCCGCCTCCAACGGAGGCCACGACTCATTCGGTCACCGGGGTGGTCACCTCCTCTGGTCCGAGGCCCGCTCTGGTCTCGGGGACTCCAGTTGCCGAGCGGACCACTGCTCCCAGTTCACCAGACACCAGCACAAAGACAGGGATCGTGGAGCAACTTTCCCCGACAACAACAACAACAACAACAACCACAACAGCAACAACAACAGTAACAGCAACGACCACTACAGCCGTCCCTTCACATTCAACAGCCTCAGTGACCTCCTCGCCCGGCCCGATCTCCCCTCCTGGTGAAACAGGAAGTACCTCCTTACCCGCTGTCACCACAGAACCGGTCACACCGGTTGCACCTTTCACCCCCAGTAAAACAACGGCGTACATGAGGACACCTGCTGCCACGTTTCTGCGCACTGAACCCACGACTTCCACAGCAGCTGTTCCTGCGATCGCGGCGTCTTCTACGGCCCACGCTGCATCGACTACACCTGCACCACCTGCCCCCTCAGCAGACTGGAGAACAACGAAGAAAGCGGCCGTACTTGATTCCACGACGGCGGCCGGACCTCCACCCATAAAGATCACCGACATCGTAACTCCACCCGGGTCCAGCACCACCACCACTTACGCCGAGAGAACCTCCTGGTCCGCCACCGGCCCGACAGCCGAGAAGACCTCAGCGACTTCCAGACCAGCAGAGATGTTCACCGCGTCCTCGGGTCCTCCTGGCACGACGAGACCGACCACTGCGCCAATGCCTCCTACAGAAAACACCGCTGTGCCGCGTATACCGACGCCAGGGAGCTCCGCCCATCCGGCTTCTACCGCTCGGGTGTCTGAGCATCGGGACGCCTCCTCCACCTTGAAGACGCAAACGGAGGTTACGTCTAAAACTGTCCTCCTCGAAGTCCCTTCAGCAGAAACTACCGAGGCACCTCGTCGTCCCGCAACGTCTACGCCGCCTGTCACCTCTGCCACGCCTCCAGAAATCACCACGGAAGTTGCAGCCATGACAACCAAGATACTGACCTCTGCCCTGCCTACGCCTGCGCCCGGCGTCCCGGAGACACTTCTCACCACCACCTCTACAAGACCTCCACCGGGTGTTTTGACCACCACGCTCAGTCCCGGCACAGTGCAGCCGGTTACCGAGACGACGCGTCCGTCGACCGGCAGGGCGGAGGTGTCAACCAGCAGGGCGGAGGTGCCGACCACCAGGGCGGAGGTGTCAACCACCAGGGCGGAGGTGTCAACCGGCAGGGCGGAGGTGCCGACCACCAGGGCGGAGGTGTCGACCACCAGGGCGGAGGATTGGCAAACAACGCCGACTCCGTCTCGGTCCCCGCCGGGGTCGACGACTGTCTGGGACGTAGCCACCACCCATTCGATGCCCACTGAAAGATTTACGCCGACCAGCACCACCACCGCCCCAACAACCACCGTTGGGTCGACACCCGGGGTTCCCGCCACGACGCGGGTTCCCCCGAGAATCACGTCGCCCGAGAGGCCCTCCGTCAGGCCGGTCACCGCAAGGGTTACCGCGGCAACAAGCCCCCCAACATCGTCAACCGGATCGACCCCCGTCGGGCCTGGAATGACGACCACGTCCGGTTTGCCGTCTGCGACTCTTCCAGCGTCTGCCGGGCCGGTCGCCACGTTGAGCTCGACCAAGCGCGCCGACACGACCACGACATCCACATCAACGCCCGACCTCACCGCCGTCGGTGAGCCGGCGCCCATTCCCACCCTCACAACGCCCGTGGTGTCTACAACCGTCTCCCCGACAACGGTTCGAGAGTCGCCCGCACCCGAGGGAACCCTGACGACCAAGGCGCCCCGACCGGCGACGCCTCCGCCCGACGCCTACCTCGTCTCTACCCAGAAGCCCTTTGCTACCTCGTCACCCGCGGCAGCCACGTCAGTCCAGACCACCGCGCGGGGGGCCGCAGCCAATCGCACCAGTGCGGCGAGGCCTCCCGCGTCGACCGCACACGCAGTGGAGGCGACGGCGTCCAGGGCGACACGGACGTGCACAGTAGGTGGAACGTCAGTCACATGATTCCTGGTTTTCTTTATTGATAAACCTGACCAGCTGCTATTGGTCATCCAACATGGCCGACGCGGCGTTAACGCGGCGTATAAAGCAGCGTCTTTATTCATGTGAAGAGAGAGACGTTTGTGGAGCTTCCAGCTGTTTCGTTTTTGGTTGCATACGTCTGTACGGCTCACGTGTCACTTCCTGCTTCCGTTTGTCTCCACCCAGCCTCCGTACGCGGAGATAGTCGACGACTGCACAAAGTACATCTGTGTCAACAACCAGCTCGTCCTCTTCAACAAGTCCCAGAGTTGCCCCTTCACCTCCGACCCCCCGAACTGCGGCCTGCTCGGCTTCGCCGTTCTGGTCAACGGAGACAAGTGCTGCCCCAAGTGGGACTGTCCATGTGAGGAAGACAAACGTACCCGCCGTGCTTTGATTCCGTCACCACGTCAGGCATGTTCATGTCCCCTGTGGCTCCGTCCCCGTGTGCTGCAGGTCGCTGCTCCGTGTTCCCGGACCTGAACGTGATCACGTTTGACGGGAACAGCGTCGCCGTCTACAAGGCCGCCGCCTACATCGTGACCCGGCTGCCCAACGAGACCGTCAGCGTCCTGGTCCAGGAGTGTCCCGTCGACTCGGAGTCTCCGGTACGGACACGAGGACTTTTACACATTCATGTGTTAATTCTTTGACCTGTAGTGTCTCCAACATGTCGTCATGTGACTAAAGTTCTCTTTAAAATGGTCTCCATCAGGAGCTCTTACATCCCCAAAGTTCTACACAGGGGTTTGTTCACATATAATACATGTATTAATACAATCATTGAGGAAATGGATTCATATATTCATAAGATTTGTCTCTTTTGCTCTCATGCTTCCAACAGATGAACCTAGTTGTATCTAATATCCACGTTATGTTCTTGTGCTCTACAAAGCCCACGTCCAGTAGTACTTCAATACAACAAAAAGGATGCTAAGAATTGTCTCACGTGTTGATTTTCTTTTCCAAGCTGCTCTGGAACTTCACCAACTTGTGTCTGGTGGCGCTGAACATCACGCACCAATCGGACCACGTCATCGTCAACAGGCTGCAGCGGCGGGTGAGGCTCCGCATTCCACCACTTTGCCCTCAACCACAGGCAGCGTCTCAAGGCCTCGTCTTCCTCCTCGTCCTCCTCTTTCAGCTCTACGTCAACTCGCGCTACGCCAAGCCCCGCTTCAAGAAGTTTGGCTTCGAGGTCTACGACACGGGCAACATGTACCTGATCCGCAGCCCGGCCGGTCTCAAGCTGCAGTGGTACCACAGCACCGGCATGCTGGTCATCGACACCGACAGCTCGGGCAGCAAGCTGCACGCCATGGGCCTCTGTGGTGAGTCACCCTTTAGAACACTGAAGCATCTCCTGCTTTATGGTCTGTTAGAGACCTGTCAATCAGCCTGTAGACCCGCCCTAAAGCCTCCCCTGCAGCGTGTAGCCCCGCCCTGAAGCCTCCCCTGCTTTGTGGTCTGTTAGAGACCTGTCAATCAGCGTGTAGCCCCGCCCTGAAGCCTCCCCTGCTTTATGGTCTGTTAGAGACCTGTCAATCAGCGTGTAGCCCCGCCCTGAAGCCTCCCCTGCTTTATGGTCTGTTAGAGACCTGTCAATCAGCGTGTAGCCCCGCCCTGAAGCCTCCCCTGCTTTATGGTCTGTTATAGACCTGTCAATCAGCGTGTAGCCCCGCCCTGAAGCCTCCCCTGCTTTATGGTCTGTTATAGACCTGTCAATCAGCGTGTAGCCCCACCCTGGAGCCTCCCCTGCATTATGGTCTGTTATAGACCTGTCAATCAGCGTGTAGCCCCGCCCTGGAGCCTCCCCTGCATTATGGTCTGTTATAGACCTGTCAATCAGCGTGTAGCCCCGCCCTGAAGCCTCCCCTGCTTTGTGGTCTGTTAGAGACCTGTCAATCAGCGTGTAGCCACGTCCTAAAGCCTCCCCTGCTTTATGGTCTGTTAGAGACCTGTCAATCAGCGTGTAGCCCCGCCCTGAAGCCTCCCCTGCTTTATGGTCTGTTAGAGACCTGTCAATCAGCGTGTAGCCCCGCCCTGGAGCCTCCCCTGCTTTGTGGTCTGTTAGAAGTGAACAAAAATGTTCTCTGGCCCCCCATCAACCCCCCCTCAGGTTTCTGTGATGGGGACCCGTCCAACGACCTGACTCTGGCCAACGGCTCCACGGTTGGCGCCGGCGAGGATCCGGACGTGTTCATTGACAGCTGGCAGGTCCCCAACACCACCAGCTACATCAGCCACAGCCGCCGCCGCCCGCTCAACTGCTCCACCAGCGACTGCTCCGCCTGCCTGCTGATGCTGCAGGACGAGGCCTTCCAGCCCTGCAGCGCCTTCGTACGTACCCCCCCTCGCCGAGTCTTTAACCCAGCTGGTGGACCCCCGCCACCATATAATGAGAAGATCTGTTCTTCTCGCTTGCAGGTCCCGCCGAGCACCTTCTGCGAGGTGTGGGTGCGCGACGAAGAGTACGTGAACAACCAGTGTGTGGCGCTGGCCGCCTACGTCGCTTCCTGCCACAAGTTCAACATCTGCATCGAGTGGAGGAGGCGGGACTACTGCCGTGAGCCTTCTGTGGACGTCTCATGTTTCATGACCACGCAGAGTCTTAAATGTGGAGTAAGTCAACAGAGCCCCCTTGTCTTAATGCCCCGCTGCAGCCTTCTCCTGCCCCGGGGCCCTGCGCTACCAGGCCTGCCTGCCGGCCTGCACCTCCCAGTCCTGCCCCAACCACGACTTCGACTCGGACCCGGACCCGTGCTCGGGCCTGACGGAGGGCTGCGTGTGCCCCGAGGGAACCCTCCTCCACCGGCCCTACTCCGCCCTGTGCATCCCCCCGGACAAGTGTGGTGAGGCCGCCGTTTACCGCCCTCTAGCTCGCCGACGCCATCTTGGACTGTGCCCGTCGGCGTGTTGTTCATTTATTTATTTAAATGGTCAGAATTAACTTGCGTAACCTCTGGAACGGCTTCCATCAGCGTTCACATTCTCCTCGAGAAACGTGAAACACTATTCAATGTTAGCCTAGCTTAGCATCAGTCAGAGCTCCACCCTCAGAAGCCTTTTGCCACCTCAGCGTTTAGTCACGCGGACGCCGTGTGTTCCGCAGCCTGCACCGACGGCGCCGGCGTTCCCCACGCACACGGCGACGTGTGGAAGGCCTCCGAGGACGCCTGCTGCATGTACCGCTGCGACAACGACGTCGTCCTCCCGGTGGAGTACGACTGCGCCGCCGCGCCGCCCCCGCCGCCGTGCCGGCGGGCCGCCGAGGTCCTCGTGGGCCTCGCCGACGACGCCAGCTGCTGCCCGCGGAAAGTCTGCGGTGAGGCGCGCTGCCCCGAAGCGCCGGATCTCCCGGAGGAAAGCGCCACAAACGTGTGACTCATGGACGTGTCGTTGTGTTAACTGTGCGCAGTGTGCAACCAGAGCCTGTGTGACTCCGCCCCCCCGCGGTGTAAATACGGGGAGAAGCTGGTGTCGTACTACAGAGCCGACTCCTGCTGCCCGGACTACGTGTGTGGTGAGTTTATCATTGGACTCTGTCTTTATGCTAAGCTACGCTAGCATCCTCAGGCTTTGCATTGAATATGCAGATAGGAAAGTGCTGTATTTTCTAATTTAACATGATTTATGACCTTTCCCTTCTCTTCATCGTGTCTCAGAGTGCGATCCCGACCTCTGCGAGTCGGACGTTCCCGCCTGCCGAGGCGACCAGACGGCGATCGCCACCCGCGCCGACGGCAGCTGCTGCCTCGCCCACATCTGCAGTCAGTTCCCAAATCACAAACATTCAACCCCCGGGGGGAAGCGCAAAGCCATCGCTGTGAGCAAACGTGTGTGTCTTTTTCACCGCAGTGTGTTCTTCCTGCACGGGGGCGCCTCCTCTCTGCCAGGACGGCGAGGTGCTGACGGTGGACGGGAACGCCACGGATCGCTGCTGCCCCGCCTACCAGTGTGGTCAGATAACACACACACACACACACACATTTAAGACATTCTTTTGTAATAGATGCATATCTGTGTGTACATTTGTTGGTTTACACACAGAAGGAATTTGTTCTGATGTTTTTCGTGCATGAAGTACCACAAACGTTAAAATCAGGTGTGAAACTGCCAAATGAAGCCAACGTGTTAAAGCTGCATTCTCTGTAGTGACCAGCAGGGGGCGACTCCTCTGCTCCCATAGACGTCTATGAGGAAATGACTCTACTTCTCTGTAGTGACCAGCAGGGGGCGACTCCTCTGCTCCCATAGACGTCTATGAGGAAATGACTCTACTTCTCTGCAGTGACCAGCAGGGGGCGACTCCTCTGCTCCCATAGACGTCTATGAGGAAATGACTCTACTTCTCTGTAGTGACCAGCAGGGGGCGACTCCTCTGCTCCCATAGACGTCTATGAGGAAATGACTCTACTTCTCTGTAGTGACCAGCAGGGGGCGACTCCTCTGCTCCCATAGACGTCTATGAGGAAATGACTCTACTTCTCTGTAGTGACCAGCAGGGGGCGACTCCTCTGCTCCCATAGACGTCTATGAGGAAATGACTCTACTTCTCTGTAGTGACCAGCAGGGGCGACTCCAGTGCTCCCATAGACGTCTATGAGGAAATGACTCTACTTCTCTGTAGTGACCAGCAGGGGCTCCCATAGACTCCTCTGCTCCCATCCTCTGCTCCCAGACGTCTATGAGGAAATGACTACTTCTCTGTAGTGACCAGCAGGGGGCGACTCCTCTGCTCCTATGAGGAAATGACTCTATAGACCAGTCTCTGAGGAAAATGACTCTACTTCTCTCTGGATTTATTCCCTCAGTAAACATTGTAAACATGAGTTTATGGTCTCAGTCTCTAGTTTCTTCAACACAGTGTGATGTTCATTTAGTAAATTATGGTCCATTTAGAGTCAAACAGACCATAAAGCAGGGGATGCTTTAGGGCGGGGCTTACTATGATTGACAGGCGTGACCAGAAGCGCCATGACTAGTTTTGCTGTGTGTGTGTGTGTGTGTGTGTGCGCGCGCAGTGTGTGAGCCCTCCAGGTGTCCTGTGCTTGTCTGTCCCGTTGGGATGTCGGTGGCGTCCGGCTCCAGTCCGGGTCGCTGCTGTCCGGAACAAACATGCGGTACGAACCGTCTTTTAAATAAGATTGAGATCCACTCCCACCTGCCGCAAAACAGAGGACTAACAGCTGATTCCTTTCCTTGTGACTTCAGAGTGTTCCTGTGAGAAGATCGCCTCCCCTAAATGTGGCCTGGTGCGTTACTCACTTCTATATGACAACGTATCTGATACCAAAAAGATGTTGCCTCCCAGAAACATGTAACAATGAAATGGAGCCAGAGGGCGGTGTGTGTGTGTGTGTGTGTGTGTGTGCGGGTAAAGATGAAGACACTAGAACGCGAGTATCACCATAATGTTTGTGATCCGGCGCTCAGGGAGAAGCCGCCCAGCTGGACCGGGCCTCCCCGTCCGACCCGCACAACCAGTGCGCCTGCAAAAGATACAAGTGTGGTGAGTTCCTCCACTTTTCACTCTCACCGATTCATGTTTCCCCTCAAAGAATAACATAGAAGTTACATCGGACACGTCACACAGTTAATTAAAGCCGGACAGATGATAAGACACCCCGTGACCTCTGACCTTGTCAGTGCGCGAGGCGGTGTGCGTGTTCGGCGAGCGCGGCGTGCTGCGTCCGGGTCAGACGCTGGTGGAGCGCCACGCCGACGGCGTGTGTCACAGCCGGCAGTGCAGCCGCAGCCTCGACCCGGCGAGCGGCTTCCACCTGCTGCGCACCGCCAGCATCAACTGCTCCGCCCACTGCCGCCCGGTGAGACCACACACACGGACACGCACACGCACACACACACATCCCACGCTGACCGCCCCCGTGTTTCAGAACCAGGTCTACGTTCCTCCAAAGGACCAGAGCACGTGTTGCGGGGTCTGTAAGAACATCTCCTGCCTCTACGAACAGGAGAACGGGACCGCGGTCCTCTACAAGGTGACTCCTCATAACGTCATCGCTAACGGCAACAAGGGATGCTGTTACCTGTAGTTTTAAGTTGTGCTGGTACTGGAGGACATCAGTAGTAGTAGTACTGGTACTGGAGGACATCAGTAGTAGTAGTGCTGGTACTGGTGGACATCAGTAGTAGTAGTACTGGTACTGGAGGACATCAGTAGTAGTAGTACTGGTACTGGAGGACATCAGTAGTAGTAGTGCTGGTACTGGAGGACATCAGTAGTAGTAGTGCTGGTACTGGAGGACATCAGTAGTAGTAGTGCTGGTACTGGAGGACATCAGTAGTAGTAGTGCTGGTACTGGAGGACATCAGTAGTAGTAGTGCTGGTACTGGAGGACATCAGTAGTAGTAGTACTGACATCAGTAGTAGTAGTACTACTAATCCGTTGATGCCGTGTGTGTTTTCAGCCGGGGAAGTCGTGGGTTTCCAACTGTGTGAAGTTCGACTGCGTGGAGACTCTGTCGGGGCCGACGCTCATCTCCCACTCGTACAGCTGCCCCCCCTTCAACGAGACCGAGTGCATGAAGGTCAGAGCACACACACACACACACACACACCTCACAAAGGTTTCTCCGCCAGGTGAGTCTCCATCGATTGATTGAAACCTTAAATAATGATCACTAGAAGGACAATTTGTGATGCACGAGTTCCTCCCTCGGTGCCCCTGGTTCACGACGCCGTCGCCTTCCAGCCATAAAATGCAGAAGCGCCTCCTGAAAGCCGACTCCTCATCATCTCGCGTCTCCCCTTCAGGTCGGCGGAACCGTCGTAAGTTACGTGGACGGATGCTGCAAGACGTGTGAGTACCCCAACCCCCGATCCGGCGCAGCCTGCGTGGTTAGCGTAGCGCCGTAGACGCCGGAGAGCGCCTCCACCTGCCGCCCGACACGCGTCCCACGTGTTGGCCCTCCGGTGGAGAAGTGTCGGCGCCGACCTGGATCCTCGCCGGTGTTAAACGTGTTTGTTCAGAGCGCAGATATTCGTCGGCGTGCTTCTCAGAGGACGACCCTTCAAAGGGACGATAGCTGTAGATTAGCCCCTGAAAAGCCTCTGATTTCATGCAAATGGCTTTTTGGTTGATGTGCTGCAGCTTACCTTCATGTACCAACCCCCCCCCCCCATCCAGGTACTGGATTCTCTCTGTTCCCTTTCCCCTTTAGCCCCATGACTCCCACAGTTAACACAAACTGTGAACGAGGTACCAAAAACAACAAGGCTTGTCCGTGCCATTGTTGCTATTCAACAATGTACTCCCTCCAACCATAAAACCTGCAGGAGGTCCGACTGCAGAACGCTCCTCTCACCTGCCGCCTCAGTTCAGGTCTCTGCGAGGTCAAAACCGCTGGAATAAAACCAAAACCCTCCACCGAAACAAGAAAATATAAGTACTCAGAACACATGAAGCACATGTTGCCTCCTGGCTTCACCTTCTAAGTTCCCTTTTTTTAATTTATTTGAGTCTCTGAAAAAACGTGACGACGGCGTTTCCAAACTGGATTTGACACCTGAACGGAGGCGGAGACGAAATCCTTCACGCAGGCCGAGAACGATGTCACACTTGAGAGGACAGTTACGAGTATTCGACCCCGCCCCCCCACCTGCCCCCCCTCCACTCCCCTTGAATCACCTACATGTACAGCTGTTTCCCCATTTAGCACCGGGCAGTGCATTGTTGATTGCCAACAATGTGCTGTTGGTAGTTGCCCGGTAGTCGGGCTTAGACGTCTGCATGTCTCTGTAGAGGGCGAATTGGGTCGGTGTCGGGAGGGGGGTTTACCGCTGTAGGAGCTCTGCATGCTGCTGTGCGGCTCCGCCACCAGGGGGCGCTGTGTGCGGAGCCTGGAGCTGCTGTGTGAGGCACATGTCAAATACTCATCAGAGAATCCACTGTGGTTTCATTTAGAAACTCTCTAAATAAACTTGTTCTCGTCGTCCAGAGTTATTGAAGGAAAATTCTCTTTCATTCAAGACTTCGTTTATGCTTTCTAACGTTAACGATTCGTGCTGACTTTTTTAAACAAATAAATCCATTCTGGAGAAAAGTCCAATTGCTTAATAGTTCAATGCATTTACTCGGACCGTAGTCCCCCGTTGTGTAAATGTCTGCGTGTCACCTGCGTAATTATAGTAACCATTCAGTGGTTTTCCACAGTCCGAGCCAAAGGGAGCATGTCGATTTTAAACAGACGAGGCCCCAGAACGGCGCTGAGGGGAACTCCGCATAATCCAAAGACACAAAGTGGTCTCTGTCCCTCTTGAAATATGGGGAATTGATTGGGACTACAATCTCAACGGAGTAAATTAAAAACAATTTCCTTCTCCAATGGCTCCATAACTGCATATTTCAGGGCGCGTAGGACGACACCGGATTGGTTTTAGTACAAATTATGAACGTGACACAGTACTACAAGAGTCTTGATGGATGGTGACAGAACGGATGTGCAAACTCACCTTTGACAGATGCTACACATGGCAGCTTAACGCTGTCTTTTTATTTCATTCCTTTTATATTATAAATACACTTGTGTTGATATTTGATAAGATTATTTTGAACCCATTTGGTACATTCGTCTCCTCAGCTCTTTACATTTTGTTTTTTTACCTCGTTTGTGAAGCTTCCTCCTTCCGTTGCTTTCTAGCTTCATGTGAAGTGAAATATTTGTCCTTCGTCTAACTGAAACATCTCATGCATGATCTTCACTCCTTGGTCATTCCTTCCTCCTCTTCCTGGTATCTGCTGCGTCTCCGGGTGCAGCTCCAGACGGGGTTTCTCCTGCTCCTTTTTCTTTTGTATATCTCACGTTAACTGATGTGGTCCGTTGTCGGGTGAACAGGCAAAGAAGACGGGAAGTCTTGTCAGAAGGTCACGGTGAGGATGACCATCAGGAAGAACGACTGTCGCAGCAACAGGCCGGTACGTCCTGGAGAAAAGTCTGAAGTAGAGGAAGTAAACGTACTGTGACCACAGCGTTAACGTCCGGCGCCTATTTATCTATGTAGTGTGCATTTTTATACGTTTTATAATTTATTATTGTTATTGTTCCCCCTCGTTAACGATAAATCACCCCATTTATTTAACACCTGTGGTCCTCTCACCTGCCAGGTGAACATTGTGTCATGTGACGGGAAGTGTCCGTCCGCCAGCATCTACAACTACAACATCAACACCTACGCTCGCTTCTGCAAGTGCTGCCGGGAGACGGGCCTGCAGCGGCGCTCCGTGCAACTCTACTGCAGCGGCAACGCAACCTGGGTCAGCTACAGCATCCAGGAGCCCACCGAGTGCTCCTGCCAGTGGTCCTGATCTCACACACACACACACACACGCACACACGCATGCAGAGAGACACACACATGCAGACATGCACACGCCCACTGATGTTCAGATCCTCCACAACCACAACGCAGAAGACGAAACCTCAGCCATGTTGCTTTAGTTGAGAGTGGAGCGCTGAGCTCCGATTGGCCGCTCCGGTCAGGTGTTCTGCTGCCTCCGTTGGCAGGGAGGTGGTACTGCACGGCACAGAAGCTCCACCTTTGACCTTTTATATCTGCTGTCGCAAAAGTGAAAAAAACACTTATGACAATCCTTCATTGGGACTTTTGGTTCATTAGGAGAAAATGTAGAATTTTAATTATAGAAGGAAATCTGGCCGATTTCAACAGACAAAACAATGTCTTTTGCTCTCAGATTGACTTGGGGAGCTTTGAAAATATCCTTTTGTGCTCTTATACATATGATACGAAACTATGAATAAATGAAATATTGAAATATCAAGGAAAAGTTTTGATGAGATCCCATTTTGATTTTTTTACTGAAAAATGTATTTTTATTGGCAAAAATGCACTGTATGTATTTGAAAAAATGATTATTAGAGCACAGAAATAAGAGGCCACAGACGTTCCCGTCATGTAACCAATAAATCCCAGGCAGTTTATTGGAGAATAATAACTAATGTGAACTCCTTTTAAAAACTCGCCGCAAAGAGGTCAAAGGTTTCACGGCGCCTCCACCTCCCCGCCGCCCGCAGAGACAAATAACCGAGACTCGAAGGCTTCGAAGTGTGAAAAAAGCTTTAAGGAAAGTGATGTGGATCAGAACACGAGCTGCTCCACTCGTTCAGTCCGTCGTCATCAGCGATCAGAATCTACCCAGAGGTCCTGATGCGCCTTGTTTGTTTTGTAAATATCTTTTTTTAACGATCACATTGTTAGATGTTTTACTTTTAGTAGGGTAGTAAAGTGTATATTCAGTGATGTGAAGTATACTTGATATTAATCGACACTAGAGGGGTGTATTAACTGATTTAAATCCAGCTGTACGTGGAGCACTTTATTTATTTATTGGAGTTCGGTAGAGCGCAGACGTGAAGAGAAGCATTCCAGTAAAAACTCTCTGGAATCAGACCCACCTGTACCTGCAGACTACCACGTGGAAACAAAAAAACAACCATCTAAACGTGAAGAAGTGACAAAAAACAGTTGATTTAAAGAGGATTTGTATCATAAAAATGTACATTTGCATTTTCAATAAATATTTCCTGGAAAATATGTAACTTATTTGCACTGTTTATTAGATCAAATGTGCCGTACAGCTAATCCTGCTACAACAGCTGAAGCCCCCCACCGCCCCCCCACTCTCCGCCCCACAGTCCGCCCCCACCCGCCCCCACAGTCCCCTCCCACACTCTGCCCCCACACTCCGCCCCCCCCACAGTCCCCTCCCACACTCTGCCCCCACAGTCCGCCCCCCCCCACAGTCCGCCCCCCCACACTCCGCCCCCACAGTCCCCCCCACACTCCGCCCTCCCACAGTCTGCCCCCCACCTCCGCCCCCACAGTCCGACCCCCACACTCCGCCCTCCACAGTCTGCCCCCACACTCCGCGCCCCCACAGTCCCCCCCACTCCGACCCCCACACTCCGCCCTCCACAGTCTGCCCCCACCTCCCTCCCCCCACAGTCCGCCCCCACAGTCCGCCCCCCCACTCCTCCCCACACACTCCGCCCCCACAGTCCCCCCACTCCGCCCCCACAGTCCGCCCCCCACAGTCCGCCCCCCCTGCTTAAAGCGGCTGTCCTTGGGGCTCTGTTGCAGTGGAAGACGGGTGAACTCCTCGTTGTTACTATTATTACTACATGTACATTATTACATATTACTCACTTTTTTATTAATTGACGGATCAATCAATAAAGGTAACTAATGACTCATATAAATTCATATTTATGTCTGAATTATGTATCCAATCCGACGCTTTTATCCAAAAATGACGCTTTTATCCAAAGCGACTTACAATAAGTGCATTTAAACATAAAGCAACATGAATTCGTTTTTCCATGTTGATAAGAGCATTAAAATGAAAACAAAATATATGGAAAAAAATGAAGGGACATTTAGACAAATTTGCGATTAATTCTGATTAATTTTGGGTTAACTATGAGATAAATGTGATTAATCGTGATTAAATATTTGACTCGTTTGACAGCACTAATATATGTACACACACACACACAATAAATAATTTATAAATAGTAATAGTTTATAGTCATTTTTATAAAATTGTATTATTATTTTTATTATTAAAACGGCATTTTGCAGATACTACAAGTGAATAGCGTAGAATTACAAACTAATTGATTTATTCTGATTAAAAACACCAAGTGCAGGTTGGCTGGTCTGAGGGCTCGTGTCTCTCGTGGCTCGTGTGAGTGACAGGCGGTGGTGCAGGGGAGGGAAGTAGGCGGGTACGTATAGGAATAGTCTCATGTGGAATCCGGGGGGACAAAAGGAGTGAGCGCTACGGTAATGAGGCCTGTGACGTCGGTGTGAGTTCATCAGCTCAGCTCTAGTTGCACAGTGGAAATGTTAAGTGATTGTAGGAGAAGCACCAAGTGGTTCTACGACTCAACCCGTTGGTTTCATCACGATCCGACAGCCGATATGAATACTTCCTCGGCTGTGATTGGTCCCTGCATCGCTCGCCCTCTCCTGGCCTCTGATTGGCTGCTTTCCCTGAGGTCTTCTCAGGCTGGCTGCAGGGCCTCCTGACAGCTTCCCTTGAAAAATCATCCAGGAGCAGCAGAGGATTTGTGTGTGAACGCTCAAGACGTACAAGTCAAACTCCTTGTATGTCTGACATGTTATGGCAATAAATGTTTCCTGATTATATAATATAAAGATAAAAACAGCTCACTTTCATAAAACCTGCCAGAGATTTCATGTAATACATTCATATATTTCAGGACAATTTTATGAAATATAAAAATACTCTTTTCATTTTTAATTCATATGAACACCATCTTGTACACGTGAATACAAGATGTTTTTATAGAATAATGATGAATAATGGCGGACACCTTCTATCCTTTGCTTGGTTCATCAGAGACGAGGAGTCGGGGTGCGTTCCAACAAGATGCCGGCCCGAGTTAAAGGGCACTTGTCTTAGGTTTCAGGAGATGCTAAATTTAACGTGGAGGCTCCTCACTGAGCAGCGAGACCTTTCCCAACGGTCTCAACAGTCAACACACACATTTACGAGATAAACGGAGGAAGGAAGATCAATTCATTCAGAACAAAATAAAGAATAAATCCATGAGCTGCAATAAAACAAACGGTGTGAAACTCAAATAACGGCATTTCGCTATAAAAATAATAATCGCTCCAATTATTTTAACCACGACAAAGATGTTTCCATATTTTGTGTGATTAAAGGATTTTGTGATCACACCTTTTCAGGTGACTTGCTTGAATCCAGAGAGAAAAACTCATCGAAGACAGTGTTTCAGGTTGTCGTAACCACGGAAACGTCACACATGAATCCACGCTGACTTGATGTCTCATGTCTCTGGACTTTCTAGAATACGCCGCGCTGTTCTTCGTAGGTAACGACGCCGACGTTGAAATAAGTGAACTACGTATGAAAAAACGATACGTAGACATTTCAAACCCTGAACGCTGGAAATGTGATCATCTTAAAAAAGTTGCTTCTTGCAGCTCAATGATCGTCTTCATGCTTTGAAAATTAAAGTCATTCTTTTAGATTTTAGCCAATTTAGTGTTAATTGATATAAAAAATCAATCATCTGCAGACTGAGGGACGACTTTTCTATTCAGTCCACACACACACACACACACACACACACACACACACACACACACACACACACGCACACACACACACACGCACACACACACACACACACACACACACACACACACGCACACACACACACACACACACACACACGCGCACACGCAGACACACACACACCCACGCTCACATACACGCAGACACACACACACAGGCAGACACACGCACACCCCTCAGATGATTGGTCGGTGACTCCGTAGCCCCGCCCCCACAGTGACTCCTTTGCAGAGGGAGGTGAAGTTAACAGATCGGCCCTTTAAGCTCCTCTGAGGACACTTTTCTGCCTCGAACCAGCCGACAGGAGACACTTCACCTCCTTTCTATCGGTCGCTCTTCCCCTGCGGAGCCCCGATGGATCTGCCCGACCTCTCCTTCCCGCTCTCCTCGGCCGACGACCTCTACGATGACCCCTGCTTCAGCACCGGGGACATGAACTTCTTTGACGACCTGGACTCCCGGCTGCTGCAAGCCGGCCTGCTGAAACCAGACGACCATCTCCACCACCGCCACCACCACCACGTCCCCGTCCTAGAAGACGAGGAGGAGGAGCAGGAGGAGGACGAGGAGGAGGAGGAGGAGGAGGACGGGCACGTGAGGGCCCCGGGGGGCCTCCACCAGAGGGGCCGCTGCCTGCTTTGGGCCTGCAAGGCCTGCAAGAGGACCACGTCCCTCGAGGACCGCAGGAAGGCGGCCACGATGCGCGAGCGGCGGCGCCTCGGAAAGGTCAACGACGCCTTCGAGACGCTGAGGCGCTGCACGGCGGCCGGCCCCAACCGCCGGCTGCCCAAGGTGGAGATCCTTCGCAACGCCATCAGCTACATCGAGTCCCTGCAGACACTGCTGGGGGGCGGCGGCTTCTACCCGCGGCGGGAACGCCACGGCGAAGGCTCGGACGCCTGCAGCCCGCGGTCCACCTGCTCCGAGGGGCCGGTGAGTCCCGGGGACAGCTGTCCGCCGACGCGCCCGGAATGTCCGGCCTTCTTTTTATGTTATTTATGGCCGCGGAGCTCGAATGCGTAAACGGGTCAGATTTAAAATCAGATTTTTACACTAAAGTGTGAAATATTCTCTTTGAAGTCAAGTGGTGAACTAAACTCTTCTTATTTATTTAAGCCAATGTGGAAATAATGTCAGCTGTTTATCTAAAATACAGGAAACCTGATTTTTTTTATTGTTTTGTTGCAAAAGCAAATCCTTTTTTAAGTTTATAAATGATAATTGAATGTTAATATATATATATTAACATTCAATTATCATATATATATATGTATATATGTATATATATATATATATATATATATATATATATATATATATATATATATATATATATATGTAAGTTTATTTTAATTTGACAAATATTTTAAATAAATATAAATATGTGTGCAAAACAAATAGTAACTGTTTAAAGCTCAATCCGTACACATAATTCACATTAGAGTTTTATTAGCTGTCTGTTAGTTAATTGATTGTTAATTGGAAGTCTCCCGGCTGAGATGGGCTGTATGGATCTGTTTCAGATGGACTTCATCTCTCCGTGTTCCATCAGGAGTGAGAACAGCGACGGTTCGTACTGCATCCACACCGGCCCATAGACGTCTATGGGGGCGACTCCTCTGCTCCCATAGACGTCTATGAGGAAATGACTCTACTTCTCTGTAGTGACCAGCAGGGGCGACTCCTCTGCTCCCATAGACGTCTATGAGGAAATGACTCTACTTCTCTGTAGTGACCAGCAGGGGGCGACTCCTCTGCTCCCATAGACGTCTATGAGGAAATGACTCTACTTCTCTGTAGTGACCAGCAGGGGCGACTCCTCTGCTCCCATAGACGCCTATGAGGAAATGACTCTACTTCTCTGTAGTGACCAGCAGGGGGCGACTCCTCTGCTCCCATAGACGTCTATGAGGAAATGACTCTACTTCTCTGTAGTGACCAGCAGGGGGCGACTCCTCTGCTCCCATAGACGTCTATGAGGAAATGACTCTACTTCTCTGTAGTGACCAGCAGGGGGCGACTCCTCTGCTCCCATAGACGTCTATGAGGAAATGACTCTACTTCTCTCTGGATTTATTCCCTCAGTAAACATTGTAAACATTCGTTTATGGTCTCAATCTTTTTCCAGATTCCAGCGGCACTAAACCACTGGCCTGTCTGTCCAGCATCGTGGAGCGCATCAGCACAGATCCAGCTGTGGTCCCCCCGGGGGACAGCGTGGTCCCTCGGGGCCCCGGGTCGCCTCAGAGCAGCCCTGCAGGCTGCGGTTCCTCTGCTGGACGCAACAGAGTCGAGGACTCGTTGTCCCCCGACAAACTAACGGCGTCCTCCTGAAGCGAGAGGCTCCAACGGACGGAAGCTGCTGCTTCGTTCCAGCAACCTCATCACGGATGAAAGGATATTTTTCTAGTGCAGAACTGAGAACTGCATGAGGACCATTTTATAAACCTGTAAATAAGAGCTGTATACCACACACACACACACACACGCACACACACACACACACACACACACGCACGCACGCATGCACACACACACACACACACACGCACACATGTTGTGTCATATGTTTCTATATTCTATTATTTATGAGTGAATGAAATTTTAATAAAAGTAATATTTATACTCAGTAGAATCGTCCAGTTACTTCTCATATGTTAATATATGGCGTTATATTTGTGCCACAATCCTGAGCGCGTAATTTTAAGTTTTGAGCACAGAGAACTATATTTTAGCAAAGAAAAACATTCCGTCTTGGCGCGAGTTTACTGAGGTGCGCCCGCCACAAACTGGTTTTCTGCGCGCAGGCAGCCGTTGCTGCGCTCTCTCCACCTCTTCACGCTGCGCTCGCTCGACTTGCAGCAGCGTTACATTTGTGCCACAAAACCAACCAATCAGAATTAAAAGAATCAATTGTGATTGGCTGTTGGTCTCAATCACAACGCTAGAAGAACTACCTACAGCATCGCTGAAGCTCAGCGAGTTGTTGAAGTTTGCAGCATTTGTGCTAAATGCTAATGGCCTGTATTAAAACACGTGCTGTTCTCATCATTTGCTTCGGTCATGTCTGATGGTGGCTAGCCGGACTTCTAATATCACTCGTTTTTCGTCTTCTTTAGGAAATTTGTGATTGGAGACCAACAGCCAATCGCAATTGACCTTCTTTAATTCTCTGATTGGTTGGTTTTGTGGCACAAATATAACGCCATATTAATAGAGCCTCGATGTGAAACGCTTCATTCTCTGACGCTGAGTGTTGAAAACCTAAAAGTGACAGACACACGCAAAGTGCGTCGAGACACTGAGGAAAATGTCCTATTGAACTATTGTAGTATATACTACTACTACTACTACTACTAGTATACTAGTACTGCAGTGTTAATTTTGGCAGCTATTTTTGATTTAGTCTTTGTCTTTAGACAAAAATGCATATTAGTTTTAGTCCCATTTAACAGCCACATTAAACTCCTTCTCTTCCCTTCTCAGGCACAGGGACCCCTGTGGTGTGTCTACAACTGCATAATAGTCTAGCTTGCAGTACTTGGTTGTCCATTAGATGTCCCTCCTAGGACAGGTCTATAGATGTCCCTCCTATAGGACAGATCTATAGATGTCCCTCCTAGGACAGGTCTATATATGTCCCTCCTATAGGACAGGCCTATAGATGTCCCTCCTAGGACAGGTCTATAGATGTCCCTCCTATAGGACAGGTCTATAGATGTCCCTCCTATAGGACAGGCCTATAGATGTCCCTCCTAGGACAGGTCTATAGATGTCTCTCATAGGACAGGTCTATAGATGTCCCTCCTATAGGACAGGTCTATAGATGTCCCTCCTAGGACAGGTCTATATATGTCCCTCCTATAGGACAGGCCTATAGATGTCCCTCCTAGGACAGGTCTATAGATGTCCCTCCTATAGGACAGGTCTATAGATGTCCCTCCTAGGACAGGTCTATAGATGTCCCTCCTAGGACAGGCCTATAGATGTCCCTCCTAGGACAGATCTATAGATGTCCCTCTAGGACAGATATATGTCCCTCCTATAGGACAGGCCTATAGATGTCCCTCCTAGGACAGGTCTATAGATGTCCCTCCTATAGGACAGGTCTATAGATGTCCCTCCTATAGGACAGATCTATAGATGTCTCTCATAGGACAGGTCTATAGATGTCCCTCCTATAGGACAGATCTATAGATGTCCCTCCTAGGACAGGTCTATAGATGTCTCCTATAGGACAGGTCTATAGATGTCCCTCCTATAGGACAGGTCTATAGATGTCCCTCCTATAGGACAGATCTATAGATGTCCCTCATAGGACAGGTCTATAGATGTCCCTCATAGGACAGGTCTATAGATGTCTCCTATAGGACAGGTCTATAGATGTCCCTCCTATAGGACAGGTCTATAGATGTCCCTCATAGGACAGGTCTATAGATGTCCCTCATAGGACAGGTCTATAGATGTCCCTCCTATAGGACAGGTCTATAGATGTCCCTCCTAGGACAGGTCTATATATGTCCCTCCTATAGGACAGGCCTATAGATGTCCCTCCTAGGACAGATCTATAGATGTCCCTCCTAGGACAGGTCTATATATGTCCCTCCTATAGGACAGGCCTATAGATGTCCCTCCTATAGGACAGGTCTATAGATGTCCCTCCTATAGGACAGATCTATAGATGTCCTCATAGGACAGGTCTGAAGATGTCCCTCATAGGACAGGTCTATAGATGTCTCCTATAGGACAGGTCTATAGATGTCCCCCCTATAGGACAGGTCTATAGATGTCCCTCCTATAGGACAGCTCTAATAGGACAGGTCTATAGATGTCCCTCCTATAGGACAGCTCTAATAGGACAGGTCTATAGATGTCCCTCATAGGACAGGTCTATAGCAGGTCGGTAAACGTTTTGACTCGCGGCCACAGCGGGTTGTAAAATGTGACGGAGGCCAAGAACAAACGGTTGAAGTGTTTGTGTGAGCTGATATAAATGACATGTGAAACATCATCACATGAAAGGATTTGGATTTTAACAAATAGCAAAGCATTTATTTGCAAGGAAATGTAACAAATTGGCAAAGGTGTAACAACTTGATGAGGACCAGGGACCTAAACGCAACACTTTGTTGTCTTTGTCTGTTTACTTTTGACACTTCATGGTCCTTTATTGTTTCCACTGTCCCAACTAAAGAGACCTTAACGTCCTACAATCGCTGCACTACATGATTTTCTTGGCTGCAGCATAAAGCAGACGTTCTAAACTGGACCCCACTTTTCATTCAACAGTCATTTCTTTCTCTTTGTTTATTTGTTGGTTTCATGACCAGTTCTTGTCTCTTGTGTCCTGCGGGTTTTCCTCCACCTGCACTGCGCACTTCTATCAAAAGGACCCACCTGTCACGTGTGCGCGCGCCTCTACGTTGCTTAGTAACGAGCGTACGGTGGCCGAGACGGCAGTAGAAACGCGTGAGGCTTCAGAAGCTGCAGTGAGTTTATTACAACCGAGACAGCCGAGCTGAACTAACGAAGCCACGTTCAAACCCGCCGAAGCGTAAAAGAGTCGTCGCGGTCCGCAGTCGGTGCACAAGAACCACCGCTGCGCCGCTGCGCGCGTTCTGGGTTGGTGGATGACGTCATCATGACGCGTTAGTAACCGCCGTACTTCGCCGGTCTGTTGTCTGTCAGCTGCGTGCGAATTTAGGGGAAAAAGTATCGTGACTTCGTCTCGTTAACGAAAGTTAGAATAGATTTAGTCATAGTTTTTATTTAATTATATCGTTTTCGTCACGTCTTAGTCGTGGAAAGAAGGTTCGTTAACGAAACATTTTCGTCATAGTTTTCGTCGACGAAATGAACACTGTAGTACTAGTATACTAGTATACTATTGTACTGCAGGTAGATGAAATCCAGCCCTCTGAGCCATGACGCACCTGTTTGCATTGAATCACAAGCCCTTCAGCAGGAACCTACTGTTAACTAGAAGATAATCAATTGATCAAGCAGATCGATGGAGACAAACTTCGTGATCAACATTATTTCATTTTATTGTCTGAATATTGTTTTTTTTTTTTTACACAAACACAGTGACGACATTTTAAAATGTGTTCATTAGAGGCAGAGACACCGACTGGCCGCTCCGGAGCTCCGGGAGCGGACCGGCTCTGGGCGGCCGCTGTGGCCGGGGCGAGGCGCCTCTTCTCCGGGCAGACGGTCGCTCAGCAGCCGCTCACTTCCTGCGGCGCGCTGCGGCTCCCTTCTTGCTGCTGCAAAGCGCAACGTGCAGAAAGCAGCGTCAGGTGTGCAGGGAGGCTTTGCATATTACAGAAGCGTGGATGCTTAAATATGTATGAGATGCTTAAATACATAAGAAAGCAAGAGAAGAGAAATGAAGACTTCTGGAGGTGTTTGTTTGAGCTGCATCGCCTTCTAGTGTCCAGATGATTTTACTACGAATGAAATCTTCCTGAGTTCATCTATAATCCCGTTACTTTTACTTTAAAAACCAAACCAAATGCCATTAAATAAAGTACGGTGATTGGTGGTTAAATGAAAGTTCTAATAAAAACAGTAGTTAGTAGTACTTGGTTTTCATGTATTTATACATAAAAAAAATCTATTTGACAGCTTTAGTCAGTTGTTCAATCATATATGTATTTTATTACTAGATTCGAACAAACTATTATATCATTAAACATTAAAGGATATCATCGGAATATGAAGGAATTTTAAAACATTCCCACATTTAGATTATTCCTCAATTTCCATCAGAAAGTTTATCATGATTCTGATTCGTTCTACTTCATGAACACTTACTGTCATTTTCACACAGAGTTTGACCTCTTGACGTAATCTTTACTCACTGTTTCTGCAGCTCGTCGATGCGGTTCCTCAGTGAGACGACCTGGAAGACAAAGACACTTTCTCACCTGCACGTCTCCAGGTGACCCAAGAGGTTCAACCTATAGGACCTACTGGCTAGATTTTCATTCCATACAGATTACGGTAGATTCATACAGTGTACCCCAAATGCAACAAACTAAGCTACTGGACCTTTTCCCAGAAGGCTTCCTCACTGACCTCGTATCTCTGGCGGGTGAGCTTCTCGCAGTAGTCGTATTTAATGGCCTCCAGGTTGTGAAGCCACTCCCACAGCTCCTTCGCCTTTTCCCTGCAGACCAGAACCAGGAAGCAAACGTCTTTATTCTATTAGATGAATAAGTGTGTCAGTGTTTTAGAGACATCACACCTCTGTTCATGGGACATTCTGAGCAACATCAGAAATAGACATGAAGTGTAACATATAATGATGTCATATTTTGATTGCCTGCAGACTCCTCACTCACTGCTCGTGAGCTCATTTATTTATTTACTCATCTATTCGTCTTGTCTGTCCAACGTTGAGTACCTCAAGTTGTCCTCGGTGAAGCCCTCGATGTTCAGGGGTTTGCATCTCTCCGTCATGATCTTCTTCTTCTTCTCTCTTTCCGTCTGCTTCTTTCCTCTTTTGGTCTCAATCTACAAACAAAATCTGATCGTTTTAAACACAAATAAAACAACACGTCGTCCCCCGGTTCGGAATCACAGGAACAACCGAGAGGACCTTCTGCAGGTGGCTGCTGTAGCCGGACCCCATGCTGCTCAGCGCTATCTTCTTCTTGGCTTCTGCCTCCGCCTTCCAGTGGGCGTCGGCCTCCTCCTTCCTCTGCCGCTCAGCCTATGAACACAGTTTAAACACATCAGGATATGACTGGATTTCCAAAGGGGAGTTCAAGGAGTAACTTAACGGGGATACTTAAGGGTAGGGAGGACACAATAAGGATACGATAAGGAAGCAATGAGGAAACAATGGGGATACAATGAGGATACAATTAGGGTACGACGAGGATACAATGAGGATACAATGAGGCTAGGATGAGGATACAATGAGGGTATGACGAGGATACAATGAGGATACAATGAGGCTAGGATGAGGATACAATGAGGGTATGACGAGGATACAATGAGGACACAATGAGGGTACGACGAGGATACAATGAGGGTATGACGAGGATACAATGAGGACACAATGAGGTTACGACGAGGATACAGAGAGGATACAACGAGGGTACGACGAGGATACAATGAGGATACAATGAGGGTACGACGAGGATACAATGAGGATACAATGAGGGTATGACGAGGATACAATGAGGACACAATGAGGGTACGACGGGGATACAATGAGGATACAATGAGGGTACGATGAGGATACAATGAGGGTATGACGAGGATACAATGAGGATACAATGAGGGTACGACGAGGATACAATGAGGGTATGATGAGGATACAATGAGGACACAATGAGGGTATGACGAGGATACAATGAGGATACAATGAGGGTACGACGGGATACAATGAGGATACAATGAGGACACAATGAGGGTATGATAAGGATACAATGAGGACACAATGAGGGTACGACGAGGATACAATGAGGATACAATGAGGACACAATGAGGGTACGACGAGGATACAATGAGGATACAATGAGGACACAATGAGGGTATGATGAGGATACAATGAGGACACAATGAGGGTATGACGAGGATACAACGAGGACACAATGAGGGTATGATGAGGATACAATGAGGACACAATGAGGGTACGACGAGGATACAATGAGGACACAATGAGGGTATGATGAGGATACAATGAGGACACGATAAGGATACGACGAGGATTCAATGAGGACACAATGAGGAAACAATACGATAAAATAAGTAAAGATACGATAAGGATCTACCATAAGACGAGAAGATAAAACCTGATGTAGGCGTTGCAATGCAAGGTGTGAAAAATGTAAACATAAAGCTCTAAAACAACCACAAGGTGCCGATCTGAAACCTTAACGTAACTAAATGGATAAATCCAACAGTAACTTGAAGGAAGGTTCTGAATACCTCCCTCCTGGCCTGCCGCTCTTTGTCCTTCTCAGCTCGGACCCTCTGCTGCTCGGCTCGCTCAGAGCGACGTTTCTCCTGCAGAGACGACATCACACACAAGTCATATAGATATATATGTATATAAATGCATGTTATCGGGTGGACGTCTCATGTGTGTTGACTCACGATCCTGTCCTTGAGGCCGAGGAGCTCCTCCTCCTCTTTCTTCCTGTGCTCAAAGTGAGCATCGATCAGGGACTGCAGCTCCACCAGGTCTTTGTTCTGACGCTTCTTCTGGATGTCCTGAGAGGGACGGACAGGAGACGGCTGTCACTAACAAACAGTCCAAACCTTATTAAAAACAAGCAGTATAGCAAAATGATGGAAACAGTTGTCAATAGCTTTCTTCATTTTGCAGACTCTTTTTGTATTATGTAATAGAGGACAAAGGAGAAAGTGTCATTAAAGTAAAAGTACCTCACATTTGTACTTAAGTGCAGTACTTGTTAGTAAATGTGAGGGTTGGAGGTCTGACGAGGGAGATTAGGGACAAAGACGACTCAACTTACATCAAAGTCCACTTTCTCCCCGTCGGGCATCTTTGGAGCCGACGGTCTGTGGAAGGAGAATAATATTATTATTACAACGAGTAACTTAAAACGGCCCCAAAAAGCTGCTCAGGGCACCTGAACATAAAACTGTAAACAGGAAGTGGACATCGTCATCGTGACGTCACCCCACCAGTTTGTGGACTGATGCTTTGAAGCCTCGTGTACGTTGCAAAGTAAGCAGCGAATTTGTAGCCATATTTTGAATGTGGAGGACGTAGAGACGCCGTATATACGTCTCTGTGAGACCTGTCAATCACACTAAGCCCCGCCCCAAAGCATCCCCTGCTTTATGGTCTGTTTGACTCTAAATGTAGCATAATTTACTAAATGAGCATCATGCTGTATAGATATTTTCTCATAGACATCTATGGGACCGGAGGAGTCGCCCCCCTGTGGTCACTACAGAGAATGCAGCTTTAACAGATGACGCTTTGGCTTCCTTTTTAGGAAGCAGAGGTCACAGCCTGCTGTCATGCCGGTGCAGCAGGGCTGACTCCATAGCTTTAAGTATCATATTCCATCCCTAATAATAGATTCCCAGGAACATTTCACAGCGGAGCTTTAAGGAAAAACAAAAGAGAGTAAACGTACTCACTTGAACTTTGGCTTCTCCTCTTGTTCAGTTAAAACAGGAACAGAAGAGAGCAGAGAGAACTCGTCAGAAACAAGAATACGAGGAGAGCAGAGGCTGCTGGTTGATCGGGGGGGTCCATCTTGTGTAGACCAACGTCTCCGTTGTGTACACAGTGTTATGTGTGTTCTACCTATTGTGTGTTAATTGGTTGCTCATTAGTGTGTGAATCAAACCAATAAACCCGACACGTGATCAATATGTTGTGTAATAAATCATCACGTAAACCACTGAGGAGTTTCCTCATCGCACACTTCTCACAACAAGGAGTTTGACGGTAAACTACTGTTAATTGACTGTGAATAATAAATGAATAAAAACACACATTTTAACAAAGAGCAAAGTTTGATATTAGCTACATGTGTTTATACGGGACCCTCACACTGAAGAGCAAAACACAACAGCAGACAACACGGGTGGAAAAACGCAGGAAATACAAACTACCATCTGGATCTCCCTCGTCCCCTGGAAGGACACAACCATGCAAAGAAGAGAAGAAGCAGAGAAGAAGCAGACGTGAGGCACCCGTAGAAAAGACACGACTCAGCATGACTGAATCCCTGCGCCTGATCCCTTCAGAGACAAAGCTGTGCATTATTGGTGTTGTGGAGAAGGTGCGCAGGACGTGGTGGACGTACCTTCCTCTTCATAGCCGTCTGCATGCAGCGAGCGTCCAAAGCAAGAGCAGAACAAAGGTCATCGGGTCAGAGAGTTCATGTCTTAACGGGGAGGAATGAAGGCAGAACCACTGCAGAAATCCCGCGTGCGTCTCGCTCGCTCGGCTCACATCACTGAGGGTTCATTTAATCGCTTAACGATTAACGATTATTCACGAGATAAACGCCTTTTGTTATTGTACCTTCTGTAGTGTTTGGACAGATTGTGTGAGAACGAGAATTAAGACGATTTCTCACAAAATGTTCCCATTGAACTCAACCTGGTCTCTGCTGGAGGATCTGAATCCACGCTAGTCTTTCTCTGTTCCTGGACTAGTCTCTGGAAACAGGTGGTGGACTGGTCTCCTGCTCTTGGTCCGTCCACAGTGGACTAGTCTCTGCTGGAGGATCTGATCTGGGGATCTGTCTACAGTGGACTAGTCTCTGCTGGAGGATCTTAGTCTGTCCACAGTGGACTAGTCTCTGCTGGAGGAGGATCCACAGTGGACTGGCTCTTAGTCTGTCCACAGTGGACTAGCTGGGTCCGTCCAGTGGATCTCAGCTGGAGGATCTGGGTCTGTCTACAGTGGACTAGTCTCTGCTGGAGGATCTTGGTCTGTCCACAGTGGACTTGTCTCAGCTGGAGGATCTGGGTCTGTCAACAGTGGACTGGTCTCAGCTGGAGGATCTTAGTCTGTCCACAGTGGACTAGTCTCTGCTGGAGGATCCGGGTCCGTCTACAGTGGACTGGTCTCTGCTGGAGGATCTTGGTCCATCCACAGTGGACTGGTCTCAGCTGGAGGATCTGGGTCTGTCTACAGTGGACTAGTCTCTGCTGGAGGATCTTAGTCCGTCCACAGTGGACTGGTCTCAGCTGGAGGATCTGGGTCTGTCAACAGTGGACTGGTCTCTGCTGGAGGATCTTAGTCCGTGGACTTGTCTCAGCTGGAGGATCTGGGTCTGTCAACAGTGGACTGGTCTCAGCTGGAGGATCTGGGTCTGTCTACAGTGGACTGGTCTCTGCTGGAGGATCATGGTCGTCCACAGTGGACTGGTCTCAGCTGGAGGATCTGGGTCTGTCTACAGTGGACTAGTCTGAGCTGAAGGATCTGGGTCTGTCTACAGTGTACTAGTCTGAGCTGAAGGAGGTTCTGGTGAACCTGCATGATGTCGCCTGGTTCCTCCAGTATCTGGCCCGATGGTACTGATGACATCATGAAGAACCCTGATGTGTTAATGTTTTTCCTTCTAGTGAGTTCAGAACCCGTTGGAGGCGTCAGGACTTCTGCAGGGAATCGGCCCGTCATCACAAAGAAACTTAAACCAACAAAAACTCTTCCACAGAAGACGTGGACAGGCGGATTAATGCCACTCCCACTCTTCCTCTACTCATGGACAGAAAGAGGAGGAAGAAGAACGAAGCTTTTACATGACTGATATTACCCATAATCCTGTCTGGCTTTGCCAAAATGGGACATGAGCGTGGACAGAGGGAGACAGATTAGAGGGGACAGCTCATGTAAAATAATCACATTTTCTTCTTCTCCCTTTCACCATTCAAACATCTGTAACCCGACAGCACAGAATGCTTGTGTTTGTCGTGTCAGCGGCGTGATGACTGAGGACATTCCACGGAGGCGTTCCCCCTCCTGCCCGCCCCGCCCCCAAGACACCCGTACGGCGTCTCCTCCTCGCTTTGGAACCTTCTCGCCTTGTTGGAATGCTGAGGGAAAAACTGAAGTGTTTTTTTGCGGTTCCACGTACCTTCCTCCTCGCGGTACTCCTCCGGCTCGGCCTCGGCCTCGGCTTCGGCCTCTACCTCTGGCTCTTCCACCTGGGCCTCGGCCTCAGGTGCTACTTCTACTTCTACTACCTCCTCCTGGGCTACGGGCCACGCGGCATGCACCAAAACCACCGGGGGAGGGGGAGAAGGCCGTTAATGGAGACCACTGACATTACAGAAAGTGAGAGATGACTTTAGTTAGGAGAGAGAGAAACACATGATGATGATGATGATGATGGTGATGGTGAGAGGAAGTCAGCTGACCTTTCACACAGAAGCCACGTTAAACGAGGCGGAGGTGGAAAGCAGCTGCTGGCGTCGACAAAGACTTTTCATTTAGTAAAATTTCCATTTGCTTTGATTTCAAAGCTTTGGAGATGGTTACGTCATCGCCGATTGGATGAAACGCTTTAATGTGACGGATGAAACGTTTCATCGCCCCGGTTTTCCACCTCCCTCCGGTAGAAGACGTCTGTGCGAAGGAGGTCAGTGACGACGTCAGGCGGTGACATTCGTGGAACGCGTGCGAGAAAGCGCGAATGCGGAGCGTCCAGAAGCTCTGCATTCTTTTTTTTCAACCGCGTCGTTCAAAACGTCACTCAGAGGAAAACAAGTCACCTTTAACTTTGACGCGTTCGACCGGCGGCTGCGTGTTAGTCAGTGAACGCGTGAGCTGCGCCTCCGTTAAGACGAGTGAAAAGTGATTAAAAAGGTTTTTTTTTTCCCACAGAGCTACTGTACCCTGAATGCAGCGCAGGTAACCGGATAATCACATAAGATCCTCATGTGCTTAACGTTCATCGCCTCTTCAAATCACTAAAAACAGTTAAAGTCGACTGAAAGAAGATCTGTGCAGATGTTTGTGCTTCCTGGATGAAGAGCCGTCGAAACACTTCAAATTAATGGTGAAATCAGGCAGCTGTCACGTTAGTGCAGTGGAGAAAATGTTTTAAGGATGGAAATCGATTCGCTCGTCTTTACCTTCCTCCTCTTCACGTTTGGAAAAGCGAGACGGGAGACAAACAAAGAAAGCGTTTAAAGTCATTTTTAAAAAAACAGTCATGTGAAATCGATGAAAACATTTCTATGTGACGTTTACAAGGTGGATTTCCAAATGCATACAAAATATAAATATATTGAGGCCAATGTAACACATTCCTAGAATCAATCAGTTACAATGTTTTATTGCCACGCACACACTTACCCTCCAGCTGATCCCTGAAACATGAAAGATGAAAACATGAAAATCCAGCTGACTTTGTGACGACAGTCGGTTAGTTTTTAACAAAATCGAAACTAATGAAATACTTACAGTTCCTCTGTGTCGGACATGTTGAGAGCAGACTTCACACCTGAGGGAGAGAACGGAGAGCATTAAAAGACGGAGATTCATCCCCACTGAAATGTCTGTCCGGCTTAAAAGACACGACACTGGACCGCGTGGACGGTGAGGACACGTCTCAGAAGATCTGCATCGCGCATCATATCACATACGTGAATAATATTGTGGTAAAAGTACACTTTGCACAGTGAGCTGCAGATGCTTATCTTAGTTTAGCTTAGCTTAGCATAACAACTGGAAGACTGGTTCAACAAAATGTGCCAAGTCTGTCCGTGACAACGCGCTGTGTGTATTCTATGCATCATATGTGTGTACATGTATGTGTACATGTGTATATGCGTGTGTGGGTGGAGATACATGGAACGTGTCTTTGGATGACTCCTTCACACTCAGCGGCGAGCACAGCTGCAGGGGACTCTGGGATTAGCTCCGGGTCGTGTTTCTACCCATCAGCTGAGGAACGCTGTCCAAATAGCCGCTTTAATCCCCGGCCCGGGTCGGCGGTCCATCCTCAGACAGCCAACCAGCAGCCCGCCCCCGTCCCCCGTCCCCCCAAGGCCAGCTCTTTGATCAACTCGCATCGCTCGCTCGCCGCCAAGTCGCTCCGCAGCTAAAAGCTGCGATGTGCAGGAATCACATCATGAGCAGATTTAGAGACGAATTTATGGGATGCTTGTGATGACTTCTTCTACAAAGAACCAACGTCACGATCCCAAAAGCTCAGAGACGCCGGCTCGTCCTGAGGGGGGACGGGGGTCAGGGTTTAACGAGAGGTCGCGGGAGGCGAACCAGTTCTGTTATATGCACAAACATAAAGGAGAAGAGAGAGGCCCAATTTAAACCAGCAACCCCACGATGAAACATCTACATCATCCGACTTCTGTCAGTCAGATGCTTTGTTGGACCTCGCGCCTCTGAGCCGCTCTCGTCTTCATCATTTCGTGTGTCGGACGGCTCAGCGGGTCAAAGTTTATGACCGAGACAAAAACACATCGAGCTGAATGTGTTAAAGAGTTAAAGAAATGACTTCTGAGACGCCAATGAAACGAGAATGAAAAACACAAGACGGCTTCAATGCATTCACAGCTGCAGCTGACAGTTTGACAGCTGAACACCTCCACCTCCACCTCCGCCTCCACCTCCACCTCCGCCTCCACCTCCACCTCCACCTCCACCTCCACCTCCGCCTCTCATAGAGCGGAGGTGCAAACTGCCCTCGTGTCACACACCATTTGGCCGTAAACGACACGCCTTCCGTCTCTTCAATAGTTTCACTGCGCTTTTGTTGGAAAGGTCCATAAACACATGATTCTGTTGCATGAAGTGACTGAAGGAAACCAGACCCCCCCTCGCCCCCCCCCGGCCCCCTGGGCCGACTGTCCATCCTCCCAAGCACCAGCTGCACATGTTCCTCCTCCTCTCCGTCCCTTTGAGACGAGAGGTCGGGGACCGTCTCCACAAAGACAGGAGACGAGCTACAGCGGGAGAAGGAACGAAGGCAGAGAGGTTCTGGTCGGGAGTCGACGGGTTTTGGGGGTGGGAGGAAAGGGAGGAGGGGGGGGGGACTCACCTCCTAGAGAAGGAGAAGCTCCTCGGCGCCGGGGATGACGGTCTGTCGGAGTCCGCTCAGAGAACAAGTCCTTCTGTTATACTGATACTCGAGCTCATCCGGCCCTCATTGGCTGTGGGATGACAGTGTATGTTAATGAGGGGGCAGGCGTGACCCTGGAGGAGGAGATGGGTGAAATACTGCGGATGGAAGAGGAGGGCTCGGGTTTTGGAAAGGAGCAGCTGAGAAGCTTCTGTGGCTAAATTTACAGTGATGGAAGGCTGAGTGGGGGGGGGGGGGGGTTACACAGCAGCTTGGCATCCAGACAATGGAGGGAAAGTGTGTGTGTGTGTGTGTGTGTGTGTGTGTGTGCGTCTCTCACACTTCATCAAGCAGTCGATCAGTCACACAGCGGTAATAATAGCAGTGAGCAGGACGCTCGCCATCAATCAGCCACCGTTGTGGAATCACATGATTCAGTGGGAGCTGAATGTTTAGGGATTTCTTCGGAGAAACTTTCAGATTTTGGCTTCCCGGTTAAGCTCCGTCCAAAGGTACAAAGGGAATGTGCTGTGAGGAATGAAAAAACCCCAAACATGTGCAGCCAAAAGAAACGTCCTGAAGAAACGTCCTAAAGAAACGTCCTAAAGAAACGTCATGAAGAAACGTCATAAAGAAAGCGTCCTAAAAACGTCATGAAGAAACGTCATGAAGAAACATCCTAAAGAAACGTCATGAAGAAACGTCATAAAGAAACGTCCTAAAGAAACGTCCTGAAGAAACGTCATAAAGAAACGTCCTAAAGAAACGCCATGAAGAAACGTCATAAAGAAACGTCCTAAAGAAACGTCATGAAGAAACGTCATCAAAAAAGAAACGTCACGAAGAAACGTCAAAACGTCATGAAGAAACGTCAAAGAAACGTCATGAAGCGTCCTAAAGTCAAACGTCCTAAAGAAACGTCCTGAAGAAACGTCATAAAGAAACGTCTTAAAGAAACGTCCTGAAGAAACGTCATAAAGAAACGTCCTAAAGAAACGTCATAAAGAAACGTCATGAAGAAACGTCATGAAGAAACGTCATGAAGAAACGTCATAAAAAAACGTCATAAAGAAAAACGTCATAAAGAAACGAAACGTCCTGGAAAGAAAACGTCCTAAAGAAACGCGTCCTGAAGAAACGTCACGAAGAAGAAAAACGTCATGAAGAAACGTCTAAACAAACATAAAAGAAACGTCCTAAAGAAACGTCATGAAGAAACGTCATAAAGAAACGTCATAAAGAAACGTCCTAAAGAAACGTCCTAAAGAAACGTCATAAAGAAACGTCCTAAAGAAACGTCCTAAAGAAACGTCATGAAGAAACGTCCTAAAGAAAAAGAAACGTCCTAAAGAAACGTCCTAAAGTCATGAAGAAACGTCCTAAAGAAACATCCTAAAGAAACGTCATAAAGAAACGTCCAGGACGCAGAGGAGCAGATGTCATTACCTGTGAAGTCACATCTCGGACTAGTTCACTCCATTACGAAGGAACAAAGGTTGAATTTAGCTGCAACATTTTGAATTAAATAAAGATTTTCTTAAAGCTCCGTTTGGGGAGCATCTAAAGGCAGAAGCAACAGTTATGATAATAGTGTTGGAGGCAATGATGACGTGATGATAACGTATTCTGTCGCTGGCATCTTACACCGAGAACAAATAGGAAACCAGTTAGCTGCTCAGTGTGGAGCCTCGCCGCCGATCTCCACTGAGCCAAAAGGGGAGACAATATGTCACCTAAACACGACCTCTAATGGATGCTAATGTTGCTAATTGTTTGCTCATAGGATACCCAGTAACAGCTGTGTGAGACAGAGGGGCCTCGTCTCTCTATCAGCTGGTTTTAGTTAGAGGTCATGATCCATTGAAAGGAGATTTACAGTATTATTATTATTACAAAAAATTGTACTTTAAAATGTGTTTTGATCAATAGCGTAAGAGCAGGTTTTAACAGTTTCTTATTAAAGTAGATGAAAAATGTCCGACAACAAATCTACAGGAGAGATACAAGTTTAATAAATGATTTTTGTGAATATCATGACACATATGTTCATATGTTGAGTGACCTCTGGTCAGTGGGACGACATGTCTTTCCCATCAATCAGAACAAATCAACACTCGCGCCCTCTCAAGTGGCTCCAACGTGTACTGTGAAGATTCACTGTAAAAGGTTATGGGGTCCCCAAAAGAATTAGCATTGACATCAGATAAGAAGTGGACGTTTTGACTCAACGACATCTTGTTTGTGTCGCAACCAGAGAACTGAAGTGACCGTATTTATGCTGCTGAGGAGCCACTTATATTTCTCTGTGAAGGCAGCGTCCTGTCGACAGATTACCCTAAAGCCTCCCCTGCTTCATGGCGTATTAGAGACCTGTCAATCAGTGAGTAGCCCCGCCCCAAAGCGCCCCCTGCTTTATCGTGCATTATAAACCTGTCAATCAGTGAGTAGCATTTCCTCATAGCCGTCTAAAAAGCCTCCCCTGCTTTATCGTGCATTTCTCAGAAACCCCTGTCACTACAGTGAAGTAGCCCTCATGGCCCTAAAGTCCCCCTGCTTTATGGTCTGTTTGTCTCTAAATGGACCATAATTCACTAAATGGGACATCATCTGTAATGAAGAAGACTTGAAACTAGAGACTGAGACCATAAATTTCTCATGTTTACAATGTTTACTGAGGAATTTCCCCAATCTATGGGAGCAGAGAAGTAGAGTCATTTCCCCATAGACGTCTATGGGAGCAGAGTCGCCCCCCTGCTGGTCACTACACAGAATGCAGCTTTGCAGGTGAGGGGAGTGCTGCTGCTCAACGCTGCCTCTGGTGGTCGGAGGTTTTAGAGCATTGAGTCTGTGATCTCCAGGGCTTTACACATATACATATATTGTGGTACATAATGAATGTACTGTAGCCTGTTGCACTTAATGGTGTACATGACTTCCCTAAAGGCAGATCAGCATCCACTCCATTGTCACAGGAAGTCACACAAAGTGTAGATTGATTTATAGACATCGCCATTTTGTGCCTTGACGTAATAATGTGTCTGTGAAACATGTTCTACTCAAGATGAAAACATTTCCAAACATTTTTGTTTGTTAAATCTTTCTTAAATAAACCGGTTGAGGACCTTAAGAAAGTGTTGTAAGTGGAGCTTCATGAACCTCCGGAGCTCCACAAAGAGTGAAAACGCCCCCCGGCCCCCCACTCGGGTAGAAGGCTTGTTTCCCACCCACATGCTGGATCTCTCCCTCTTAGACGACCGTGCTCCCTCTCAGGTGGAGGTGTCCTCCAGCCGCCTGTAGGGGCTGCACCTCCCTCACCTCAGGTGGCCTGGACCCCCTCCCCCCCCCCCGACATCTCCCCCCTCTGCAACACAAACACACATCGACACGGTTTTATTTTTGGAGCGTCCGCGGGCACGGTGGCTCGCTCCCCGAGGCTTCGCCGGACTCCGGGGGGAGAAGTGGCCTCGCGGCACTCTGAGCCGGGATTAACCAGCAGGGAGCAGCCCCGGGCCAAAGGTAAACCAGCGTGTGCCTGTTGATCGACCAGCGGGCTCGGGGGGGCGGGGCTAACCTGCGTGGGATCCGATCGCCGCGCGTGTGCACGAGGTGGGGAAGGCGTGCGCCTCGTGGGTCCGTGAGAGGAGGAACCCGATGAGCCGACCCGTTGATGTTCTCCCCTTGACCCTCACGTCCACTTCCGGGCTGCGCGTAGCTGGTGTGCTCGCCGCCCACACCTGCCTCCCACCTGCCTCCCACCTCAGGTAGGAGGTCGCTCACATCCGCCCATCGGAGGAGAGCTCGCGCTCCATTTTATTCAAGTGAGGTCACGGCACAAGTTTATCACACAGTTAATCTTCTACGTTCTTCTTTTGAGCTCCAGTCGAAGCCTGCCAGGTTTCCAAAGCAGGGCCTTAAAGGTGGGGGCGGTGGGGGCTTCTCGTGTGTCCCCACGACTTACGGCAGCGATTCCTGTTCCCGCCAAACATGGTTTACGTTTAAAGTCAGCAGCCACAGTTCTCGTAGCGTGTTTTTGCGTTGCAGCTTCTATACTTAAAAGCAATTGTGTAACTTACAGATTTGATACCACACCGGGTGCAATAATCTCAGAGCCGACTGGCGCTAACGTGACTAATAGGAAATATTAAAGGTGAAACAAGAGCATTAGAGCCCAGTCGGCCCGAGAGGATCGATTTCCGGTCTGGATGCTGGACGGCGAGCAGCAGGTGCTCGGTGTCAGTTGCCCCCCCACTGCGGGCTAAAGTTAGGCCGTGGAACTGGTTGTGGTGTCACACATGAGACGCAGAAGAGTTTAGGTGCCTGAAATAAATCTATGACTTATTCGTTGTTGTGATTGTGATTAGAATCATTGTCGTTCCCTTTTGACTTACGATTATAATAGCAAGAAAACTGAAGGCACGTTAATTCATTGCTTCAGACCTTTGACCTTTGCGAACCTGGTCCCCCTCCTCTACCTGTCACTCATCCTCCTCCGGGTTTCCTTTTACTTCCTGCAGAGGTCATTTTTAAATCCGACTGTCTCCTTGAGAGACTATTCTCATAAGTAGTTTGTCATCGTTTCAAAGCAGCTTTGCCACTTTACATGCCTTTCTATTTCCAACATGCTCGTAGCCATGCAGCATCTTCACGACCCAATTAAGAGTTTTAACACCTCCAACGAGCCCGTCGACACGAGAGCTCAGTTTTCTAACGTCGGCGGCTCGTCCGGAGGCCGTTAGCGCGGGTTGGATCAGTGCGGCTGCAGAAGGACACAGCAGAAGCTTCAGTGAGCTCTTCTACACAGCAAAGGACTGCAGCACATCCACATAATACTCAAATGTTTAATTATTATCTCATTGTAAGAAAAGATTTACCACTGCGGAGGTTATTGTCCACAAGAGAAAAGGAAGCGCTGCAAAGACTAAAAATCTATTTACTACCGTTAGGAAGATATGTTTCACAAGAGAATTTAAGTACATTTCCAACATAAAGCTTGAAATGCAGAGTGATGAAGTGATAGTGGAGGTTTCTGCAGCATTGAAGTTTTCATAATCCACCATCTTCAACCTTCAAAGTCCAGCATGTGCTTCACAGATCCTCGTAGAAGTGTCCAGCTGAAAAAGAGGAAAATACATATGATAGATGATATGATGATATAAACAGTCAATTATCTGTTATATCCATAGTAATACTAACTGGGATTGTTTGACCAGCTGCTGAGATATCTCATGACGTCAGAGCCAAATATCTGCACTGACGTCTTCATATTCTGATTCCTTGGCAGGCAACATGACGTGTGACCTTTCATGGAAACATTTGTTGGACCGTGGCTCAGTTTTACCACAAATGTTATTATAAGCATTTGATTATTAATTATGATGAAACCAACTTTTACATTTCAGCCCTCCTATTTACTGCTTTTCTGTTATTACATAAATCGATTTCCGTCTGGAGGCAGCGGGACTGATGTGTTTCGTCTCTGTCTTGCAGGGGTCTGAAGATGCTGATGGAAGTGGGCTACGTTAACGGGCTGGAGCCCGACCTCTCCCAGCAGTATCCTCCGCCCTTACCGCCCAAACCGGGCAAAGACAACGCCAGGCTTCAGAAACTCAAGAAGAAGAGAACCAAGAAGAAAGGCAGCCTCTCTCAGACGCCCGTCCCCTTTCGTTCCTGCCTGTCGCCAGTCAACGAGGCGAGCACGGACCTGGAGCACAGCGACCAGTCCAGCCCGCCGACGACGCCGGATTCGGTCCACACTGCGGACCCTTCGGTGTTCAGTTTCCCCTTCGACTCCCCCTATGATGGCCCTGAATCTGCATTCCCTCACCCTCGGAGCAGCCCCTACGGCCCCCCAGGCGGCTTCCCACCCCCGTCCCACACAGCCCGGGTCAGGATTTCTGAAGAGCAGGTGGCTCCGCTGTACGAGTGCTCCTCTTTTCTATTCGACGACGTCAGTCCTTTCATGCTGCCACCGTCGGTTTCGGCGCCACCCGAGCGGCTTCTAGCACCGACTCTTCCCTCTGCTTTCCACGCAAACATGACACCAAATTCCCACGGGTCAGTCAGGACAGTCCCTTTAGAAGCCGTGTCGCAGTCCAGCCCTAAAATATCAACTCACAGCCTCACCCTATCCGCGGCCGCCCCCAACTGTGGCCCAGGAATGGCTCCCTCTCAGGTTTCCGACCCACCTCCTCTTCCAGCGCTGCTGTCAGTTCCAAACTCTCAAACACAACCCTTTGTTCCCGGCCACGGGGCGGCAGATGACAGTTCAAAGGGCAACGGCCAAAGCCGAACGGCGCCCTGGACTGCCATACCCGCCAGTAATGGCAACTTTGTCCCAAGCCCGATGTCCCCTGAGATAACCGCCTCAAAAATATCACTTGTCGAACCCATTAAAGAGACGAGGCCCGACGCCCCACAAAGCAGGGTTTATACGTCAAAGGCAACGTTTTATGAGATCTCTAAACCTCCCTCCATCCAGGACCTGACGTGCCGGTGGCCATTGCTACCTGACGAGTACAAGAAAACCGCTGTTTCAGTGGTGAAAGCTGAACAGAAATGGAATTCGCCAACCTCCCAATGTGGAAGACCTAAGACTCCCTCTTCAGCACCAGCACGAGTGTCCACGCCCTTCATTGAAATATCCAAACCTAACCCACTTTTATTTGCTGTTTTCAAGGCCTCCCAAGAGCCACAAGCTCCTACAATTACAAACGAAGGCCCAAGACAGAAATCAACGATTCAAACCAATGTTACCAGTAAACTGCCAGCTGCCCAACAGGAACTAAAAAGGACTGATGTGCATCACATTACTGCTATGAAACCAGTCAGCGGTTATGAAGAGACAAAACGGAGTACGATAAATCTAAACTTAGCATCTAATGTGACTGTACTTGACTCTGCTGCGGTGAAACCAGCACCAATAGAACCAGTCATCCCAATGCTACAAATTAGCCAGGTTTCTGAAAGTGAGGCTTTGTCTTTGCCAAAAGTCCCATCATTTCTTTCTACTGTGGCAAATAATTCAAATCTGGACGCTACGGCAGTGATTTCCATTCAAGCACCTCTGAGCCCCCGGCCGTCCCCTCATCGCCCCCCGGCGCTGGATGCACGCAAGTCTTTGTCGTCACTATTGGAGAATCAAATGTCATTGGCCACCTCAAAACCCAAATCACGATCAACATATTATGGGCTTACTCCATCTGAGTATGCTGCCTACGGAGGGATAAGGACTAAAGCTTCCCATCGCAGCCCTGCGCCCCCCAGGGTTAACGGAACCTCTTCAAACCAAACCGGCATAGCTTTAAACGTGTCCCGGTCTGATGGAACACAAGAACACAATGGACATCAAGATCTTCTGTCCCCAATGGAGCTCACTGGTGCTAAAATCGTACAGCACCAAAGGGATCTTGAGCTTCCGGCTGAGCGGATCGTCACTCCTAGCAAAGATGTTTTTGAGGAAACTCAGTCTGCAGCTCAAAGTGTTGGAACCAAATCAGTAAAAACATCTAGCGTGGACACAATAAAACCAGAGCTTCCCATTGGCTTGTCAGAGAACACAATGCAGCAATCCACAAGTGATGTATCCACCCCAAAAGCCTCATACTCTGAGGATCCAATACCAATGTCTAAAGCAGGTGAGGCAAACACACAAAGTGTGGCACTATTTTCTATAGAGGCAGCACAAAATACGACTCGCCTGAATGAAAGCAATAATCAGATGAATACCTCGTCAGCCTCAGTCAAAGTAAAACCAAATGTTAAAAATCAGCATAGTTTAGAAGAGATAGAGAAAGGTTCTAATCTTGAGAAAACAACTACAAAAGAAAAATCCAAAGTCATCAGTGCCACAAACCAGTCAGGACAACCACAGAGATCTCTGGTTCAGTCTGTCCAAACGCCCGGTGGAGTCAGTCCATCAACAGCCAATAGCCTCAATGTCCAGCACGCCGCCAAGCCTCTTAAAGACCTGGTTGACCATAAAAAGATGGTTGTTCCGTCTTCTGCCACAGATCACGAGCCCAAATTACTGTGGGATGCTATAAGAAATGAAGGATTCATTTCAGGAATCCAGCAAGCTGTCAAACTGGTTTCTGAAACCCCACGGCCTGCTGAAGGCATTTTAAATGAACAAAGTAAAGAAGTTACTCAACTAAGTAAAACAAACACAGGAACCATTTTGCCTTCTATGTCATGTGACTCCGAATTAATCGCTAACACAGGATCTGTTTTGCAATACGAGCCTGTCACAGCATCTGTATGTTCTGCACACTGTAGTCTCAGCACAGCCTATGCAGCTGTCCAAAGCACAACATTTATGCAACAGCTTCACACTGGAATTAAAATTCCCAGGAATAGCCAAACTGTAGGACACAAGACACATTTTCCAGGAAGAAGCTTAACTTTCCCAACTTTTCAAAAACCAAGTGCACCACAAACACCTGCTGTTGATTGTAACTTAGTGGGCAAACCTGGCACAGAAACCAAAATACCTGACCGTTTAGTCACTAGAAGCAAGTCACCCAACTTCTTTGGCAATAAATTCCCTCCAGAAATAACCTCCACTGTGTCCACAAAAGGAGCCCAAAAGCTCACCAAAACTATTGAGAATGTACATCCAAACACACAGAGTAGCATGTTATCTGGTGGCCGAGAGAAAAGTGTTCAAGCAGCACATTTCTACAAAAACTCAATAAGAACTAAAGCAGTTGATGCAGAAGTGAAGCTCCCCACTTACGATAATATCGACCCTACCGGAGTGAGATTCCCAGCACGACACACAGAATCACAACTGAACAATGCAAGAGTCATTTTATTCAAATCACCAACAGAGAGCCCCAGTGCAGATATGACACAGCTGAACACGCCTGCAGGATTGATAACAGACTGCAAGTCGTACACCGACTCGGCATCACCTGGACAACCAGGAGGTTTAGAGACCGCTCAACACGTCAGACATGTTGCAGAAATTGCGCAGTCCAACAAATCCAATTCAGGCATCAATATTCAAGTCCACAGCAAGCCTAATACAGAATCCATTAAGCCTACGATGACAGACCAAGACGTGAGCGTTCAACCATCATTTGATCACGTCACACTTAAAAGCCCTCCGCTGAGATCAGACAGAACAGAGAGTCTACCGGCAGCAAAAACGCACATCAGTGCAAAATCTGTGGGTGGCAGTGTTGCTCAAACAAGAATCTACACAAACTCAAAAGCAGATGATGGACAGATCGCCAACGTTCTTGCGGAGTGTAGATCATCTGGGACATCTGCATCACAGAGTAAAACTAAATCCACCGTAAAAGAACAATCCCCTTTTGTTCAGCCAATTGTAGTGAATGAATCTGTAGCAAGTCTCGCTACAGGGGCAAAACATTTTATAATGTCTAAGACCGAGGGAAACGTGTCCTCTTCTTCTGGTTGCGTCACGGCTCACACTGTAGAACAGCAAAGAATTGCAAGTCAGAGGACGTTGTCTGGAGATAAAGCTCTAACCTCTGTGAATCCAGTGAACTCTCAGACTGGAGTGAAACAATTTATGGAATCTATCAGTGAAACTAACAAATCTAGAGAAACTAATACTCACACCTTAAGTACCGTCAAGCGCACTCATTTAAACAACCACACCACCACAAACATTAAAGCTATTGTTTACGCTACGAGAGATGCTAAAGGCCCACTCATCCCTCCAGGAGTAACTCAACCCTGGAGCTCAACACGAGCCTCCCCTCGACCAGAGGCAAGACTGCGTAACACACCTACTCAGAGCTTTACTCCAAGCTTACCCCAGTCTCCTCCGACTCCGGTCCCTTTAAATACTGCAGAAAACGCTTCTCTTAAAGAGCAGACAAACAATCCCATTCCACTTCTTCAAACGAAAACACCAATTAGCACCATAGAGGCCTCTGCTAAGTCGATCCCAGAGAACATTTTAAAGCCGACCCTCGCTAAAGACCCCTACGTCTTGGCTAACAGTGCAGAAGTACTTTTCCAAATGAAAAAGATAAAACCAAACGTAGGAACAGATTCCAGTAGGGGGAAAGTCTCCTCGCTGAATGCTGAAACTAGCGATCGAATCCAATCGGACGATCCTGTTATAACCAGTAAACCTTCCCTAAAAGCAAAACCTCCCACACAGCAGGTAGAATCAAGACCTGTAGAGGCAGAACCCCCAGTTAAAAAAACAGATTCCTCAAAGTCTTCTCCTGATCCAGACAAGATTAGCCCGCGCGCCAATAACGTTCAGACTTGGACTGAGCTACCTGTTGAGAATGTGTCCCCTTCAAAGCCAGCAATAGACACTGTCATGAAACCGTCCATAGAATGCGCCGCTGTGATTGACCCTGTCACTCCTGCCCCTCTGCCTCAGGCCTCAGTCTCAGTCAAACCTCCATCCCCAAACAGAGGACAATCACCGCCATCTCAGCGAAAAACTGGACTCAAAGGCAGGGCAAAGGAACCAACGGCCCCGCCGACGGCGGCCCCGGCGTTCGAACCCTCCAGGAAGTCAGCGACATCAACTGCATCTTCAACTGCTGACGAGAAAGCCGTGGCGGCGGGGACATGCCGGCCGTCCACTGAGCGCAAAGCGGCCCAGAAGCCGAAAGGCCTCAAGGGGAAGCTCAGCGGATGGACCCGGCTCAAGAAACACATGGTCGTCGAGCCGGACGAACTGTCGTTTCCGGAGCCGAAGGCCGAACCTCAGGTCCATTCCAGCTGCGGGAGAACGGATCGAGGCGGCGATGAGCCATCGGCAGACCAATGTGCTTTTCAGGAAGTGCTGGACGACAAGGAGGGTCCCAAGGGGTTTAAGATGTGGGACGTCCTCCTCTTTCAGATGTTCTCCACTAAAGACCGGATCATGCACCAGATCAACGCCAACAAGAAGGAACCGGAGAGGAAAAAGGTACCTAAAGACAATCAAGGGGAAGTTCCTTCTTTTGTCAGTCGCCTGCCGATTTTGTTGTACAGCCCCCGGTTTGATGCCAGGAAGCTGAAGGAGGCGGCGGAGAAGCCGCTCTCGAAGATATCCGCGGTGTTCGAGAAGGGGCTGATCAAGCGCAAATCGCAGGAAGACGAACACAAGGACTTCAACAGGAAGGCGAAAGGATTCGGTTCAAAGAAAACTACAGATAACTGAACTGATGAAGAAGTATATTTGTGATGAGTGACAATACGTGGGTGGAGGGGGGTTATTTAATAATTAGAAATCAGTCCTGCAGTGAGAAGGTAGATTAGTGTAATTGATTACTTGCTCAGAAAAGTACTTATATAGTATATTTCTGATATTTTCACCAGTTTTGGTTATTTAGAAGGTATACGTCAATAACTCAGCTGCTAAATAAGGCGACGAAAGAGGAGAACATTGCTGAGCAACTACTCTGTTAGAGTCTCCTTCTTCCATTTGACGTCTGAATGTAGCTTAGAATGCAAGGACTCTAGATGCTTCGACAGAGAGACGATTGCTTAATTTGACATGTCCTACCCTTTTCTATTTTTCTAAAGAGGCTTTTAGTGTTCACCGCTACAAGGCAGTCTGTAATGTCTGTAATGGATAGGGCTTTTACATTCCTGGAGGAACAGGGCAGATGGGTTTTCAAAGAAGGAAAGACCCAGCTGGGGTCGAGTCAGGTCGCAGCGGATTTAGGGTTCTGGAAGTCTGGATGGTTGGAAAGGAAGCAGGAAGAGAAAGAGGAGAAGCACACGGGCTGGTACCTCTGAAGGCTTTGCAATGTGGACCGAGCTGTACTTAATTACAAAACGTTAGTGTGCCTACACATGGTAAGCGTTACTGGTTGTACTTTAGCATGTGGGCATTGTGAGAACTTTGGTTACTAGTTATTGTGAGGACATCTCAGCTGAGTCGGGCCTAAAATAGGATTATTTTTGCCACCAGGGTTGTATGAAGATGGACTGTTTATCAGTGAAATGTCGTCTTTGTTGGTCAACTGTGAAGGATCCATTATTTTCCAACAATGATGATAATGATACAAAACATTTCCAAACAGTGGTGTTTTGTTGCCTTGAGGTGGATCAGCCTGAACTCCTGAACAAAGTCACTGAGTTCATAATGTAACCAGGATGTAGACCAAAGACTTGTGAATACATGACGAAGATGCCTGCAGTAAGAGCAGATGGATCGATATCTGGATGAGAAGCTCATGGTCTTGTGATGATTCACAGCTTTGGAGATTATTAGTGCTGCCGTAAAAATATGTTTGCATGTTGTTGTTGTTGATATTTTGAACCTTTTTGTGTCTATTTCAGGAGTTTAAACATGTTTTTTTCTCACTGTGATTCTCAACGAGGCATAAAGGTGAACGTGAAGTTCTTGTCTTGTGCTTCTCACTTCTTTATATCAGGATTGGCTGCTTAAAAAAATGTTTCAAAAGAAGTCAAATGTTTTGTGTATTTGAATGATTGAATCGTCATCAAGAGCACCAATAAAACCTCTGTGTGGCTCAAAGCCTCTCGCTCCCGCTGAAGACGTGAAGTCCTCCCAGCGGGTCCGAAATAAAAGGACACATTTTAAATAGAAAGCATGAAAAATGTTCAAGACAAAGACAGTTCCAGTCTCATATATTCTTAACTTTTCCTCAGACGAATGAAAGATTATGATATCAAGTTCAAAGTAAAGTGAGAACGAGCTGCAGAAAAACAATTAATCAAATCTCTGAGGAAGTTTTAACTACTGAATTTGTTTAGTAAAAGTAGAATTTTAATTTGTTAAAAATTCTTTTATTTGTTTTAAACAATTCAAAACAGAAATATATTCAAACATGTTAGAATTTAAACATTACAGACCAGAAATCAATGAATGATTTAATGAATCAATGAATAAGGGAATATATGGATGAATGGATGACTGAATGAATGAACTAATGAATGAGTGAATCAATCAATTGAATGCACGAATGCATGGATGAATTCATGAATGAGTAAATGAATGAACCACTCAATGAGCGAATGAATCAATGAATGAGTGGATAAGTGAATTAATGAGCGGATGAGAGGAGTGAATGGTCTCACCTGGCGGGCAGTGGGCCTCCTCTCTGCCGTCCTCCACAGGAACCTTCTCGTACTTTCCGTGACCCGTCACCACGAACTTGAACCTTTTCCCGGAGAAGTTCTCCTGAAACTCAGCCGATAAAACGTGTGACTTCAGCGTGATCTCCTCAGCTCCACTTTCAACGTGCACGGGGAATCCTCCCCTTCACTCATTCACAAGATGAAGGAAGCAGTTTGCAGCTTTAGACGTGTTAAATGAGTCCTTGGCTTTAAGCATTATTCTGAATGCAACCAGAAGGAGGCGGGCCTTCCCTGACTGCTGAGATGTTTCACAGCAGGTGAAGAAACGCTAGCTGTGGTAGCAGAGAGGAAGCTCCAACCGGAGGAACCCGTGGTGTGCAGCCTTACCGCTGGTCTGCAAGACGAGCTGCACCTGCTCCCGCCTTCGCTCCCCTCCCACCCACTGATTGATGAGATTAGCCACACCCACTTTCAAACCGTCTGCATCCTGCGCCGGAGAAGAGAAGAAGATACATCAACATGCAGGAGCCGAGGTAGGCGGCGATCCGTTGACCTATGGTTGACCTTCGATGGGGAGCCCGGGGGGGCGTTGTGTCTCCGGGTGTCTCCGGGCTCAAACAGGCTCTTCTTGGAGGAGACGCGCTCGGCGGGACTCGTCAGGTCCGTCGGCGTCTGAGCCCCCGGCCGGCCGTCCTTCGTGGAGACCTAAGTGAGGATCAGGACGCCCGGGCGTCAGTTCTCCTCGTTTTCCAAAAGAGGAGAAAAGGAGGAGGGCTTTTTACCTCGAGGGCTTGTGCGTACAGCTCCAGTTTCTTGTCAATCTTCGAGACGACAACCGGGGACGGAGTCTTCTTGATGTGACTGGTGCTTCAGAAGAATGGAGAAACGTACACGTCTGTTAGAATAATGAACGAGTGACACGTCGAGCTTCATCCAAGCAGGTTGTTTTCATCTGAGCTCCTCTGCACTTCCTGTTTCCCCCTGACTGACCTTTTCCTCAGAGACTCGGTCCTCTCTATGATCTGAGGAGAAGAAGGAAGACATTCGCTGGTTAAACACTGCAAACACAGAGGAAGAAACAGGCACAGCTTCTTCCCTTCATGGTTTGAGAAAAACCCACGAGCCTGAAGAGAGAAAATAAACAGAGCGTTTCAGCAGACTCTGTAGTCCGTCACATGAGCATCATCTGCTGCATCATCCAGCAGACGGGGAAGACGCCGGTCACTCGGTTGCGCTTAGAATAAAAGTATTTTTATTATTATAACCATCTACAATAACAACAACGATAATATTCCACAAATGTAAACAGGATTCAAAAAAGTGTTGACAAAGGGTGTCGACCTTTTGACTAATGAAAGTCATAAAGAAAAAGTAATAATAAAATACAAAAAGAATAATAACATTAATTATTGCTGCATCTAATGCGTATTTGCTAAGAAAATTGCTAAAAAAGGTGTTTCTGAAATGATTTGTTCGTTCATAAATAATGATGGTTCATTTTAATGTTTAAGGGTCAAAGATACCAGTAATATAGAACGATGTGATCAGGTAATTTAGACTTTTTCCTTTAGATATTTATAATAATAATTCAGTTGACGGCTAATTGATGAACGGCTGCAGCTCTAAATAACAGAAATACCGAGACGACTTCTTCTCTCATCCTATTGCATCAGCATCTGACCTTTGACCCCTGACCTCACTCACCGAGCATTTACCGTCTGTTGAGACTCTGCTGTTCACCTCGTCCTGCAAAGACACACAGATCACTGCAGACTCCGTCTCTCACGCCGGGCGGCACTGATCTCAGGTCAGGGCTTACCGGGTAGAACTGGATCAGGAGTTTCTGGAGGAGTGACAAGGAGACACACCGCGGTTAGCACGACGCCACATTCGTAACCAGTCTGTGACATCATCACTCGCGGGGTTTTGTAGCAAATGGAAGAAGCTGGTGTTGTTCCATCCACATCACAATCGGAGAGGACCAGGCGGATTCAGAAGAAAACTCCATGTGGGAAGATGAACGGCAGCAGCAAGCGTTTTGCATTGGAAGTAACGCGGCATACAGCGGAGAACTGGGCAGAGGAATTACTCCACGTGTCACACCGAAGGGGGGTGAGTGGCAAACGGACCACTTAAAGCACCGCTATGCTATGCTAAGCTAGCTGCTAATCTGCTTCCATCTCAACATCTAACGTTAGCACTCAGTCTGCAGAGGACCACCACTGTGTCCCTAAAAGACTGTGGATTGAAAACGTCCTGCTAGATGTGGGGAGCTGAGAGTCGCTGGTTCAACATGTTCCACCCGCTGGAATTCTGCCTCCAAGGTGATGATATACTACTAACCCATAGCACTATACTACTAACCCATAGCACTATACTACTAACCCATAGCACTATACTACTAACCCATAGCACTATACTACTAACCCATAGCACTATACTACTAACCCATAGCACTATACTACTAACCCATAGCACTATACTACTAACCCATAGCACTATACTACTAACCCATAGCACTATACTACTAACTACTAATTATACCCCAAAGCACTATAACCCATAGCACTACATAGCACTATACTACTAACCCCATATTTCTACTACTACCCATCCATAGCACTATACTACTAACCCATAGCATTAGCAACCCTATACTACTAACCCAAAGCATTATACTACTAACCCATAGCACTATACTACTAACCCATAGCACTATACTAACCCATAGCACTATACTACTAACCCATAGCATTCTACTACTAACCCATAGCACTATACTACTAACCCATAGCATTCTACTACTAACCCATAGCACTATACTACTAACCCATAGCACTATACTACTAACCCATAGCATTATACTACTAACCCATATCATTATACTACTAACCCATAGCATTATACTACTAACCCATAGCATGATACTTACTAACCCAAGCACTATACTACTAACTACTAACCCATAGCACTATATTACTAACCCATAGCGTTATACTACTAACCCATTGCACTACTAACCCATAGCACTATTATACTACATTATACTACTATTACCCATAGCACTATACTACTAACCCATAGCACTATTATACTACTAACCCATAGCATTATACTACTAACCCATAGCATTATACTACTAACCCATAGCATTATACTACTAACCCATAGCACTATACTACTAACCCATAGCATCATATTATACTACTAACCCATAGCACCATATTATACTACTAACCCATAGCATTATATTATAGTACTAACCCATAGCATCATATTATACTACTAACCCATAGCATCATATTATACTACTAACCCACAGCATCATATTATACTACTAACCCATAGCATCATATTATACTACTAACCCACAGCATTATATCTTATTTTATTCCTCGTGCACTGTTGTCTTGTCGTTCATTGTCGTACTGTCTGCTGTTACGCACCAACCGCCAAGTCGAATTCCTTGTATGTCTGACAGATTATGGCAGTAAATGTTTCCTGATTCCTGATCCTGATCAAATGTGTGTAGTTTTGTGTTTTAAAATAAATTAAACAACAATGTCTAAAATACACGTTTTCTAAAGTGACTCATTACTCAAGAAAAACAAACATTGATTAACCACAACATTCATTTGTTTTAATGACCCATTATTATTACTAATCGTAGGTCTGTCATTAGCTTAGAACCAGATGTCCGTGGATAGGCAGAAACATCTGGTTCGGCAGAGGAGGTCATAAGTGTATAATAGTCAACCCAGATTGACCAAGAGGGAGGAGCTTAGAAGGTTGCAAGGCTGCTTTTAAATGTTCTCCTTCAGCTTGAGAAGGAAGCATGTGACAGAAGCAGACAGGGCATCCCCCAGGGACCCACTGACCCCCGCCCCTTTGGATTGATGAGATACCCTTGAACGTGGGGCTCATGGGGCGTAGTTTAACGACTCCTCGCCATCGCTGCTGCAGCAAAGGGAGGCTGCAGATCTCCTCCCACTCCTCGCCTCCCCGTCCTCCTGCTGGCCTCCCACTCCCCGCCTCCCGCCTCCCGCTCCTCTCACTCCTGCTGCTGGCCTCCTCACCCTCGCTCCCTCACTCCTCCCTGCTGGCCTCCTCACTCTCGCCCCTCACTCTTCCTGGGCCTCCTCACTCCTCCCGCCCTCCTCGCCCCTCCTGCTGGCCTCCCTCACTTCTCCTGGCTGGCCTCCTCACTCCTCGCTCCTCACTCCTCGGCCTCCCGCTCCCCTGCTGGCCTCCCTACTCCGCCTCCCTCACTCCTGCTGGGCCCCTTGCTCCTCTTGCTGGCCTCTCACTCCTCGCTCTCACTCCTCCTGCTGGCCTCCCTCGCCTCCTCCTGCTGCCTCCTCACTCTCCTCCTGCTCCTTCTTAGCTGGCCTCCTCACTCCCGCCTCCTCCTGCTGGCCTCCTCCTCCTCGCCTCCTCACTCCCTAGCCTCCTCACTCTTTGCCTCCCTTGCTCCCTCTGCTGGCCTCCTCCTCCTCGCCTCCTCGCTCCCCTCCTGCTGTATCCTCTCCTAACTCACCTCACTCCCGCGGGCCTCCTCCCCCCTGCTCTCCCATCCAGCTCTACAGCAGAGATCACAGTTTCCAGGTGAGCGGTTGGTCTGCGGTGCTTCAGGGGATCAGTGCGGCGGACGCTGAAAGTCCGACAGCTTCGCTTCACTTTCAGACTACGTCACTTGGAGCGCAAACACTAACAAAACAGTGGAGCTAAAAGCAGAATCTGTTACAGCATCTGACGTCAGGAGCTGCATTCTTGGGACTTTTATTACTTCTCTCCAAGCAGAAAATCTATGAGTCTTCAGCCACCAGACATTTTGATTGAATGTCAAAATGGAAAGAAGGAAATGGAGTTCGAGCCTTCAACAAGTAGAAAAGATTCAAAACAACAAATATGAACGGACAATAATATAGCTGTTAAATAAAAGGCAGTTGGTGCTAGTAAATAGTTTTTAAAATGTTACTAATAGCAATACGTAAATCTGAACGAAGTACAATG